>JAOUZG010000273.1:3425164-3471023 GCA_026289955.1 Argiope argentata
ATTATGATTTCCATATTTTGATTCAGTTTACATAAAAACCTTTTAGTGTTCTCATAAGATTATTATTAATAATATTAATGAATATTGAAGATTAAACAAAAAAAGGCTCTCTAAAATTCAATGGCTGAAGTGTTACCTGCTTTAGATTTTAAATTCAAAGATTTTTATAAAAAATATTTTCAAGGTAAATGCAAAAACTGAAGCATTTGTGCAACACACACAAAAAAAAGTTTATGAAAAAATATTCTGAATTCATTTTTCAAGAAGGGGACATTTCATATACTGTTCGTACCATTCTGAAGTTCTGACGAATGCCAGAATACTTTTATCCTTCCATAGTTCCAAGATGTCGAAGAGGACAATAAATTGATCACCATCAAGTTACTAATTTTAGAAACAATATTATGACTTTCCAAAATATCAAATATACCAAAACTTTCCTAACAAATCTTGATGCAGAATTTATTATGATTATTATGAAAAGAAAATCTGTAGGTTAATCAATGCAAAAATGGAAACTGCTTTAAATCGATGGAAATAAAATTTAAAAAATTTAAATTGTCATTTCTTTTATTTCATAAATATATTTATATAATGTCATTTGTTCTCATCTTGTAAATATATTTGAAATTTAAAAATGCAAAAAAAAAAAACCTACACAAGGAAGCTGCAAAATGCAGAATTGTAAGAAATCCTTTCCATAGATTTTGAATATCATTTATTTTAAACTATTCCTAGATAATATTTCCAAATAAAATATTAAGGGCATAAAATAAATATGAAAACCATCTAAAAATTTTCCAAAGTTCTCGTATTAGTAAATAGAATATTGGCAAATATTTGAAAAAAAAAATGTAGAGACTTTTTATTGCCCAAGAAAATGGAAATATATTAATATATTTAGAAAGCGGTGACTATTAATTGATATGAGTTTCTCAAGGTGGTGAGATAAAATTGTCTAAGATGATGAAAGTTAAAGTCTGATAACATGGTTCGATTTATTTTTAAAGAATTTAAAAAGAATTTAAGTGCTGACTGATAGGATCAAGGACTGTATAAAAATATGATTTAGTAAATTTTCTATAAATTCATTCATTGTCTCATACGATATAAAAAATAATTCTTTTCACTATTGAAAAAAATTTACAACTAGAAATATATTCTTATCTTTAACAGTAGAGATAAAGCGAATACCTTATAATGTAAACATATATACGCCACTGAAAATTTTTTACAAAAATTAAAACTAATCACTACATATCGTCTTATAACAAGTCTATAAAATATTTCGAAGTTCTGTTACATTTGAACATAATTAGGAAATTAATAAAAATAATTTTAATTAAACTACTTTTTCTACACTTCAAATTGATGTTTGTAAAGTATGTTTTTCTTTAGAGATAGTTAGAAACAATCAATATGTTTAGCCGTATTTTTGCAGTAAAAGAGAGATATTATAAAATTAGAATGAACATTTTCAAAATTGTCTCAAAATTCGAAGAAATAATTGATCGGAAATTTGCCCACAAAAATACCAAGGACTTTTCGAGATCACAAACTCAGAAATGCATTACCTATTTCTTGATGACATTCGGAGATATAATGGACTTTTTTTTTACATTCTTACAATTTTAGATCTTATCTGAAATAGTGCTCTAATAAATCCTTATGCGCAATTTCACTCAAGTAGCTTACATCATATTGATTTCAATACCTGATCCTTCACAGCCAAGAAATTGTTAAACATTAACAGGTACGTCCACCACCACTTTCTCGTGTTATCCGCTGCTTTTTCGAAAATGTCTGTCCATACCGGTCCTGATCCCACAAGTGGCAGAGTTACTATAATACCTAAAATGAATAAAAGGGATGGACAAAGCCTAAAAAAGAAAAGGAATAATTTATAGAACATTTATATATACTTTACAGAGAGTTCTATACAGTCTATAAACACTTGGAATAACTATCACATAAACCAATAAAAAACAATATTTTTTCTCAATTTATATTAATTAATCATCAGTTATAAAATTCGGAAATGTAATGAACAATTTAAGTTATGAATTAATTAATTATCTATTTTTATGGAATTCTTGTTTAAACTGAAAATTGAGCACTGCTTTCGTTCTGCAACCACCAAATTTCTTCTCCATGTTCATTGCGGGAATTTCAAACAGTGTAGGAATGTTCTTATTAATAAATAGAATATCGATGCTCGTTGTGAATATTTCATTGCGGAGTTACAATGTGGGGATTTCATGTTGTTGTTATTAATGGCACTTGCTATGGACAAGCTTCGCCGAAGCATCAGCGAGTTTTAAGCCGAAAGGGGTGTCTCTTGTTTTGAAGTAGGGGGAAACACGTTATCCCTGTACCAGGATGCCAGCGGGGATTTCATTTCAGCGAGGATTCCATCGATCGACATTAGCAGCGATGCTCCGGAAAAGACGACTGATATTTTCACAATTCTCACTAAGTTACAAGTTTTCATATTTGTATTAACTCAATTAGGAATCTTGAATGTATACTATTAATTATTTATGTAATACGTACTAAGACTGTATATGTTAACATTAAGAATGCCTGCTGTTTTACAGACAAAAACATGAGATATTTCTTATATTTTGATAATGCATTTAGTTTCATAGGCATTATTTGGAGCACCTATACTCCTTTACGGATCAAATATATAGAAAAATCGAAACTACTGAATATATCATTAAACAGTATAAAAAATCTTTATCGCAATCATGAAAGAATACGTAATTTGTTGCGTCACGATCTATCTCCGTGAAAGGTAAATTTCTCTCTTCGGGAGTGACATCAAGAAGTAAGCGACATTTTTTAAATATAGCGAAGGAGAAGCGTTTAATGTTTGTACCGTAATGTTTTGTTTTAAATATATGTTATTGTTTGTTTCTTCAGCGTTGTCATCGATCAACAAAACTGCCTACATTTATTTTCTAAGTCAATCCTGATAGGATCTACATAATTATTAGAAATATATGTTGAGAGTATAAATTTAAATGCCTGTATCTTACAACCTGTGTCTAAAATTTTGTATTTTAGACAAAAAAAATCATGTAACCCTACGTATGATTTCCCAATTTGAGCTGCTATTGGCCGTTATTATGACATACAATAGTCATGCCTCTAATCTCCACGATTATACTAATAAGATATTAATAATTATATTATTAAGAAAGATATAAATAATATTATACTAATAACAATATTTATACTAACTGCAAATTATAATATTAATAGTAAGATATAACAATTTATGTTGAATCGTGTAAAAATTCATTATACTCGAGTGGTTGCTTAAAATTTCCTCACGTTTCGTAAAATCACGGAATCTAAAAATATACTATACTTGAACTGGTTGAACACTGGAAATTATAACAGTTGGGAGAAATTTCAGAGTAGGCATTTGTTTACGTAAAATAATTATTTTATTTATTCAATCATGGCATGAAAAAAATCATTTCAAATATGAAATGATGTTTTGGTTAATTTAGTTATATTATAGTCTCGTTGTAAAGCAACACTAGGGTTATTTAGGGGTTGGGTCTTCGTAATTTTGAATCGTGATCAGATGATGAGGACGATACCTGAGAACACACCATGCCTCACCAGCAGGAGCACATTTGGCCCAGACGGATACGTGCAACAGACCTCCCCCCTCCCCCTTACACAACGGGTCTTCGGTGAAATCGCATCTAGAATCTGAAACTCTACCGATCACGAGACGAGATTTTATCCCCAGACCAACGGAGCTCAAATATGAAACGATAATACTTAAATTAAACACCGTAGTCGCCCTAATTTCCTAGTTTTTCTGATTTCATAGGCTACAGTTTATTGCATTTTGTTGAATGGAGTTTTATGTTTCGTCAAATCAGCTATAACCAGTGTTTGTTGTTATGATTAGAATTTATCGCCCATTACTGTTCCGCTGATGTGGTGAGGAAGTTTGGGGAAAGGGGGATAATGAGTTCAGGTGTTATTCTCGTCCTCTGATCACGACTAAAAATTACCTAATGCACCCCAAAATAACCCTAGTGTTGCTTTAAAATGAGGAGTTCATATAATTAAACTAAACGTCCATTTATATATCTTATATGATATTAAATGAGGAAAAGATTTGGTGATCTCGCTGGCCAAAGCTATATGTCATCACCCTGCCGCGCATGTCGAGTGATACCAGAGATATAGGAAAATAGTTTTTCTGTATGAAAATACCTCTGAGATAGATCAATAATGGAAGGACAATCTGGCAGTCCCTTTCTTGATGCTACAGTTTTGATTCACTTATACTTTTGCGGTAATATAATAGCAAAAATCATAGGATAGTGACGAAAGTGCTTCTACAATCACGTGAAATAGTTCTCTAGCTTTTAATACCCTATAAAAGTTCAATGTGCCTATTATTCGAGTATTTGGTGCCAAAAAATTACCTAGCTTTCTTTCACAGAACATACGACCACCACTGCAAACAGGACAAAAGTAGCTCTCTTCAGAGAATTCAACAAATCCCCTTCCAAAGCGTTCTAGTTGAACAACACTGAAATTGCATGCGGCGGTGATTCGAAATAAGAAGGATGAGCATCTGGTTCGATGTTGCCCCTGGAGTAATCGATTTGTCATCGGCTTCTATATTACTCTGTTGCCAACGAAAGAAGAAAACTACAGTCGCGGTACGATGCACTACAATAACGAGGCAAAGTGGATCGTGCATGGCTTCTTGGAGTAATACTTTCTCATGATTTCTATTGGCAACTCTCAGGAGTAGTGAATGTATCTTTATCAACTCTCTCTGCATTATCACAGAAAGAAGTCCAGCTTTCTTGCAGCTCCATTATTAGACCTTTTCGAATCCATGTTGCTGATACTACCATGTTCGTCAACGAAAAGGCCTTTTTGATTCAAATCTTATCAGAATACCAAATCAGGAAGATAAATAATGTTCAAAAAGTTTATATCGTATCAGTTAAAATGATCGTGATTGCTTGTTCATAGTGATATTCCTTTAGTCACTGGACAGCGCCGGTGGCCTTGTGGCAGGGTCGTAGGGTATCAGGTTTGAGGCCCCGATTCCACCAAAGAACCATCGTGTAAGGGGGACTGTCTCACGTTAAATCTATCAGAACCAATCGTTCTTCCACTGGTGTGGTTTGAAGAGGGGTGGGGGTGCCAACTCAGGTCTCGTTCTTGTCATTTGATAGCGGTTCAAATGACCTAGTGTTATTTTACAACGGGATGGTAGTATAACTAAACTAAACTACAGCCACTCATTCGTTTAGCGTGAAATTTGATTCGACGCCTTCTTTCATATGTGCAAAACATTTCCAAAGTTTCATTTTTCTTGTACAGCTCTTTCCTGTTTTTAATATATTTTCAACTAAAGTAAATGTTACAAGATTTTTTTACAGAATTATTCTTCATTTCTTCAAGGGAAATTTATGACAACTTTTATTATGTTAATGATTTCAACTTAATAAATTGTTTCTTATTTTGACTTTAGGCTTCAAAGCCCATTATTTTATGATTAAATTTTATTTACTTAATATTGATTAATCGCGAAGACATAAAAAGCCATTTTGCAATATTATTGGTATAAAATTTAGTCATTATCTCAATGTAAGGTCCAGGTAAGAGAGACATATGAAGGTTCTAAAGGATCAGACAAGAGTCTAAAAATCATTTAAGAGTCCAACTAAAATTCTAATATAAAGCTTTTTTTTACAAATTCTTATATATATAATAAGATTTCTTTTTTAGACCGTTCTAATAAGCGCTATAGTTTTTAGAATCTTCTTCATGTGAATTAATTTAACTGTATTTAGCTCTCAGATTCGAAGAAACGCTAGAGATTTATTTTGAATAGACTATATAGATTTGAACAACGATCAGATGCTTCAGACCAGACCAGCAGAAAGACTATTGACTCTCGATATCAGATTCATTATATAACAATATTAAATATACCACCAAACCAATTCTACCTACCACCTTATAGAATTGATTTTCGAACCTTTAACTCTTCAGTTCTGAAACCGAAACTTGGAAAAAAAGAAACAACCACCTGTATAAGACGGCTCAAAATAGTGTCGCAGCTTGTACACATAGAATTCTTGAATCATATTTTTTTCGAAATTGGTTAATCAAAAGCTCTTGAACCCAATCTAATAATCCTCCGTTAAAACTGAGTATTAGTAAAAATCTCCCTTCTTGCAAAATTTGAATCATCAGATAACTATTTATTTATCAGTAATGCTAATTCAAAAACTGAATGAATAATTCACATTAGTTCCAAACTACATTCTGATAGCATTATTTTTGCAGTTAAGAATCGAAGGAATTTAGTTTTTCTCTTGCTAAATCCACTCAAGCTGCTGCCTAGATGTATTTCATATAAAGGTATTTTATTTTTTGTCTCTAACTATCAATCATTGGTTATGTGACTAATCACTAAAATCTTTCGTTTTACTGCTTTCTCGGTCCATCGATCACAGCTTTAGTAATAGTATTGAATTTTAAAGTTTGACTAATTAGTTTATTGAATGATAAGTATTAATTTAAAAAGCATTCTTCGCATTTTAGTAAAATTTAGCATTCTTATTTAGTTTTAGTTTATCTCCGGTATTTCGTCATGAGCTAATATCGGTTTTCTGAATATTTACAGCTAGCTGCATGAGAGCTGACTGCTTATTTTTGATAACTTTGAATAAAATAGTTTAAATTTAATAGTGCATGTATGTGAGCGTGTTTTGGTTTGTTACTTTTGAAATATTAAGTATTCTTGCCGACTAACAACTTATAAAATAAAAAATTAGTGGATTTGAAGAGGACTAACAAAAGATATATGATCATGAGCTACAATGAATTTATATTAGAAATGATAGAATTCATAAAAATGTTATGAATTCTAACTAAAAAAAACTATTGGCAATAAAATTTTTAAAATAAAAAATGCCTGTACAAAAACTTTGATTGTAATGAATCGGGGTAAAAAAACTCTAAATGTAACAAAATTAAAAGAAGTTTAATTTTTCTAAAATAATGGAAATAGAAGTAACAGGACATCGAAATAGAAGATATGCAACATTTCTTTATTATGGTTTACACTCATTTTATTATTATTGTATTACATTAATTATGCTTACTTTTTTGTTGAAAATTATTAACGTTTAATTATATATATATATATATATATATATATGAAAACTTTTAATAAATATGGAAATCTATGTCTAGCCATATAGTAACCCATTTTAAGGCTTTTAATTAATAATTGCTATAAATTAAAATGTTTTTATGTCTTCAAATAATAATGCAGGTGATTAATCACTATGAATATAATAAAATAAATTGTCCTAAATATTTCTCTGTCATGCAATACGGAGGTGTCGAAACCCGCGATTCTTGATATTTTAAGTTAAACAGAAACTTTACTTTGCTGCACTTAGTTCTATCCAATGGAAAATATATAATTAGGGAAAAAGATCTTCTTGTATTCTAAAACTTCTAATGAAATGATCGAGCTGCTTTACAATATAAAATTAAAATGAAACCCATCTTAGTAAGTTAAGTAGAGGGTAGTTTTTTTTAACAATAATTATTTCCACGTGTCGTGTTTTTAGATTGATGCATCGCTAGGAAGTCTGTCGCGTTCGTAGCAACATTTGGGCATTGTTCCAAAATTAGCTTTTTTTCCTCCTCCAAGGCTTCACTCTAGTTTTTCAAAGTTTTGCTTTATAGTAGCTCTATTTTTATACGGTGCTTAAAGGTATGGAAGAAAAATGTCCATTATAAAGAGTTCATTAACTTGAGTCCTGTCGAGAGATATTTTAAGCCTAGATGCTTTCACCCGCCTTGCTTTTGGACGCATACGACTACTTCGACTCCTCTAATGTGCTTCACTTGACACTTTCAAGGTCTTTAGGTGTAGAGGCAAAGGAATGACAATTTAATATAAATAGTTTGAAATTTTAACTACTATTACATTATTTTTGTTTTGCAATCTGGTTTTAGCTAATAGTTTTAAGTGCTGAATTCAGAATTTTAAAAAATTCTGAACTAAAACTATATAAAAAGTTATTAATGATAAAATTAAAACTCTATTATTTCCTTTAAAATTTACTATTTATGAATATTATTATTCTTAAAAAAAGACTATGCCAAAAATATAAAACACGTTAAAAAGAAAAAAAAATCATGGAGTAATTAAATAAATAAATATTATGAGGGAAATTTAGTACTTATGTTTATTATTTTTAATTGATTTTTATTATCAATTTATTCAGTCTACTAAATTCTTTTGAATTTTTAATGGAATTCAAATTTTTATTAAAATGGATCAATTAATCTCTCGTTAATATAATTTGTTAATTAATATTTCTCTGTGAAAATGATCAAGTACTCCAAAACTCATTATTAAAAAAAGTATATTATTACCTGATCAACAGAATTGCACAGTTTCAATATTTTTAACGTTATGTATTTGAATCTACAAATTCAAAGTTTTTGAAATGTGAATCTATATTGGGAAAGTTTAGCATTAAAATTTAAAGAATAATATTTTTTCTTGGCTTAAGTAAATTAATAGAAAATCCTTTTTATTAGCAATTTTTATATCTATTATTAAATAATATTTTTAAAAAAAATATTTTCTATTAATTTTAATTTATAAAGAATTATTATATGAATTATAAATTCATGCTAGGGTGCAGTATACTTTTTAGTTATCATGATATATGAAAAATTAAAATTAAATGAATCCATTTAATTTCGGTAAATATCTATAAATTTTGAAACAAGTATATGAATTTTCAAAATTCTAGTTCATTGGGAAATGAGTGAAAAGTTTAATATAAAATTCCATTTGATGTATAAAGTGTCTGAAATATATGATATTTATAGAAATAAATATCATATATTTCAGAAGCAAATGGTTTACCTTATATATCTTCTCACAAGTATTTTTAGTAAATTTATCTGCACTCCTTTGTGACCTCTTCGAAATCGTGGATAAACCAACAACAAACCACTGAAAGAGAAAATATAAATCTCTTATTAATTTATTCAAACAGAAAGAGAAAAGTTACACGAAAAATCAAAAATATGTACATGTGGTTATAAAAATAATTGAAACATCTGTGAATAAAAGTAACATTTTTGAATGCGCTTCTTAAGCATTAAAATATAGTAATAGCCGCCAGTGTTTTTTGGATAAAAAGAAATGCATATATACTGGTAGTATAAGTTAGCTTTATTTTAGTGCTGTAATTCTTGAATTTTTTACAAAAGAGTAATATGTCGGACCTCTCAGATTTTCAAAGAAGCCAAATTGTAGAAGCTCGTCTACCTGGAGCAAGTGTGATCGAAATATCCCAACTTTTAGATGTTTCTGGAGGTACGGTGTCTAAAGCCATGACAACATAGACACAGCGTGGCAAGACAGATAGGCAAAGCAAAATAGTTGATGGAAAGAGAAGCTCAATGAAAGAGACCAACGGGTATTGAAGCAGATTGCAATGTCTAAAAAGCGAACAACTGCAGCAAAGCTGACCGCAGACTTGAATCTTTATTTGGATTCTCCATTTGGGAATTGAGGAATTATCATTGATTACAATTAGAAGGCACATTCATAAACAGAATATTTATGGAAGAACATCAATTCCCAAGGCATTTGTCACAGATGTTAATGGTAAACGTCATCTTCAGTGGTGTCATATTCACAAAACCTGGTCGTTTGAGAACTGGATGAAAGTAACATGGTCTGACGAATCGCGCTTCACACTTATCCCTACAACAGGACGGGTGCACGTTTGGAGGACACCTGGACATGATCGTGATTTTCTCCTTCCATTTGTCAAACATACAGATGGATCCGTCATGATATGGAAAAATATGTCGTGGTTTTCTGCTGTCGTGGTTTTTACCAATCATAACCCTGAAAGGAAAGGGAAGTATATAGAAATTTTAGCTGACCAGATCCATTCTTTGATGCAAACTTTGTTTCCGGAAAGAGATGAAATTTTCCAGTATGAGGATGCACCTTATCCATACAGCGAGGTTTGTCCAATCATGTTTTAATGAAAACGAGGGTGAAATTAAACGTGTACCAGACCCGCACAGTCACCCGATATCGATATAATTGATTCGTTATGGTCTATTTTAGAGTGTTCGATACGGAATCGGTATCCAACATCCGCATATCCCCCCAGAACTTTCACAACATCTCCATGAAGAATGGTACAGTATCACTCTAAACACTCTTCAACACTTTTATTAATCGATTCCTGGACGAATCCAAGTTGAATTATATGCTTAAGAGGGTCCTACACCATACTAATAAAAGATTTTTAAAAATATAAATCTAAGGTATTTTCGTTATTTTGATAACCACATGTATCTAATGAATTACGATTATGGATGCAATGCCATTGTTAACGAGAAATAACGACCTCCGTGGGAATATTAGTTATAAGATTATATCCAAGCGATTTATTTGAAATATATATACGATTCACAAAAACGCTTGACATTAAAGTCATGTTATTTTATTTGTTTAAACTTGAGTTCTGTTAATTGTATGCAACAACTTATCTAATTCAGGGGCATTTTCTAATAGAATAACATTATGGCGTCATTGAAACGTATAGATCCAGGTCATTTATCGACTAAATTTCGTGTTAATGTAATTTTATATTTTTTATTCATACAGATATATACAGTAAACATACAGATATTGAACAGCATCCTTCTTCTGTAATTTTCACCATCGGAAGAAAGCCAAGAGAGTGCATGATAAAACAGTTTTAATTCCAAGGTGACAATGTAAGCCATTGTTAAAAATTTGACAAAGGAATATTTTTTAAAAAAATATTAAAATTCTGAATTTTTTTTCACAGCTATTAAATTGGTATCATCAGAAAGACGGTTCTTAAAAAATTTTAAATGACGAAACATTTATTTTTGTCAATAATGATTGCGGAAAACACCAATAGGAAATTTAATTTTTAATTATTTAAAATTCCAGTTAAAATTTAAAAAAGTCGTTCCAAGTTTCACTTTTCCACCTCTCCAAGACATATAATGCCCCATGTTATAGCTGTAGGTCAAGTGGTGTACTCTGCTGAGCGCCCAGACATTCAAAGTCACGTTCATTTTTATTACTAACCGCCTCTGACGACCAGCTGATTCGACGGAATAAAAACTCTCTTCTGAAAATGAAATTTGTCAAAACTTTAATATTAGTTTAATTTGATGGTTGTATTTAATCAGATGTAACTTTTTGCGCTAGAAATGTGCCACCGTTTTGCTTGAACTAACTATGAAAATGTAACTTGAAATGTAACCGGTCTTTTTCGCATCGAATTAAAATGCTTCTGAAAGGCTTAATTTTATAAAATACGTTCAAAATAATGATAATAGAAGCACGAACCATAACTTGAATCGAAACACCACTAACTACTACATAATTAAGGGATTCAATACTTCAGCATCAAATTCAGAGCTGTTTAATTGCGTGTAACTATGCTTCTTGTAGCTTTCACTATATTGTCCGTTTACTAGTGTTTAAATATATTATGTTCAAAATTAAGTTTTTGCATGAAAAAAATCAATTGAAAAAACGATTTTTTTTTATTTCACCAATAGAAAAAAAAATGTAAATATTCCTCATCATTTAACAAAAAAAAAGCCTTCCATCTCATTTTTTGCAAAACATCGACCGTAAAAGAACAACGAGATTGATTATTTCAAAATCAACCGAATGATTTTGAATGCTAAATTGATAGAAGAGGCGCGTTGATTTTTTTTTTGCAGTATTGACTTTCTCTGCAATTTTTAATATAATTTAAAATCGGTTTAATATAATTTGTTTATATACAGACAGGTACACAATTTTTAATATTTAGATCAAGAAATCTCTAAGCATAAACTAAGAATTATTTTTTGTTTCATGGGAGAATTGCAGTATTGAATTAGGAATAAAACTTTACATTTTATGTAATAGAATTTAATCCACTTGTAATAAATCTATAATTTTTTTGATTAAATAAACTTTTATAAATGACTTTTTTTGCTAATATAGTATTTTTTCGTCTCCGTACATTACATTCCGCTTTAATATTCTGAATTTGATTCGATAATATCTTCTGAACCAAATTAATATTATTAATTTTTTGTCTCGTCTCCATAGCTTTAAGATTTAGCTGTTTGTTTTTGATTAGCATACCGAACTTCGACTAGAAACGAAAGTCACATTACAGACCTGAATTTCTTCTTTCAAACCAGGAATATAAAAGAGATTACAGTTTTGGCTTGAAAGATTCGATAATAACATACATACTTTCGACGTTAAAAACAGTTTTTCGAAATCACAATATTTTATTTAAAATTTCTGGTGATAAATTAACGTTATACACAAAGGTGCATCAATTCGAATGAAGTCAGGATTACGCCAAAGCATGCATGAAAGACCTGCTTTTATGTTATTTTACGTTGCTCTGAAATTTTCCGTCCTTGTTATTAAAAAAAAAAAACTTTATATATTTTTTTGAATAGGTGCAAGGTTTTGGCTTTTTTGCAATGATTCTAACTCCGTTTATTAAATAGGAAGTTTCCATAAAAGCAAATGTGCTGTTATTATGTCAGAACATGGTGTTGTTTTTGGAATGAGGTTTTTGGCGTCAAAAAAAAATCAATAGGCGAAAAATTGAAATTTTATTATCTGCACGTACATCTCAAAAAATCAGCTTTTAATGCGTTGCCATTGCGTTTACAAAAGCTGCGATTTTTAAAAAAAGTTAATTATTACAGCAAATAAAACCTAGAAAAATGTCATCTTGAGCACGTGATTACATGAAATTAAATATTTTTTAAACAATAAATGCGAGACAAAGTATTTTAGGATCTATGCGATACTAAAGTGACTCATTCAATGAAGCAATTGAAATGAATAAAAATATAACTTGCACGAGCACGTGGTGCTTGGCCTTTTAGGAAATTATGTTCTGACATGACACATTGAAATATGCATATTAGATTTCATTTTAATTTTATTTCGAGTTTGTTCTAACAGAAAAATATTTACGATATAAAACTTGGACGATGTTTCAGATTATTATTCTCTGTTTTAAAAAATTTAAACGAGAAAAAAATATTTGACATAATTCAAAAAATTTTAAATTTATTTCAGAATTTTTAAAAAAAGAATAATAGTTTAAGATCAAATTTTGTGAGTTAATATTTCGTAAAATCGGAATACATAGCTTTTTAATCATTCTATATCTATTACATTTTGTTACTATAAATTAGTTTTGAGTTGCAAAATTGTTCAGAGTCTGAACAATTTTAATATCCTGGTAAAGTTAAGCATCATTAAACGTTTGCAATACGTTTTCCATAATAGTTTTCATCTTCATTGAGCAATTTTATTGATATAATTCCTTTGATGCTGATTCAATTTATTTCTTCATTCCATTTTGTTTTCGTAATAAATATTTAGTAAATAACCTAAGAGTGGACTGAAGAATAAATCGTTGTTTAAAGCAACAAGGTAGTCCTTGAAAAATTTTGAAACAGAAGATACTTCGATTACCGAACACTCTCCAAAATTGCTTTTAAGTGTATGTCATAAAACAATAAAAGTTAGAGCTCTAAAAGAAGGAAATTTTCACTTTAAGAAGAGGAAACTTCAGATAAAAAAATTATTTTTTAAGTGCGCATTATTGTACTCTCTCCGCAGTATTTTATTATTATAATGCTTTAGATTAAAACATTGAACTGAGTTTAGACTTAAATAAATGAGGAAAAAAAAAGGAAATTAATTATTTAAAATATCCAAACAAAGAAAGGTTCTTAAATTAACCGTTTTATAATTAAATAGGGAAGTTTCTAAAAACTTGTTTGTATCGAAAGATATCACTCCGCATTTAAGACACATTTTATTGAATCGATGGATTTTATCAATACATTCTTTAGATTAATCAGTGTGTACACTTTTTCTTTATAAATAAAATACACAAGCATTCTTATCTTTTTGTGCCACATAAAAGCGTGTTCAAATTTATAAGAAAACTAAACTAAGTAATTTCTTATTCTTCCATATGTAGGGTAATCTGAAATGAATTTCATACCAATTACACCATTTAATACTTAAAATGGGTTAATATCTGTTGGATATTACCTTCTGTTATGGAAGTGTGATTTAGTTAAGATACCATGAGATATTTACTCTGAAAAATAATTAGATGCAAAATTATTCACCTAATACAAAGATTTGCTTATTGCTATGAAAAATAACTATACATAATTCTTTTAAGTCGAATTTCTTTGAAAAATTTATCTACATCTCTTAACAAATATGTAGGTCTTTTTAACAATTAAGTTTGAAAAATAAATAAATTAAATGCCGAAATGATGCTCAGTCCTGAATGTCAAGTTAAAGGCACCATCGGAGTGCAAAGGGTTTAGATATCACTGGATTCCACACAATTTTTATATCGAATTATGGCATTCATAAATGATTTATTTTAATTTAAAAGTATAAAAATCCAATAATTCTACTAAGAGATGGAGATTGAGAGAAGTTTTGTGGCATCAGCGAAGTTCAGTTTTAAATCTTGGAATTATTTTTGTAGTAGATGCGGTATAATATTAAATTTCTTTAATAATTTTTTGCAGTTTTATATTTAAATAAACTAGTTTTTTTAAACTAAATTTATACCTAAATTAAATCAATATCTAAAAATAACGTTTAAGGATAGGTAAGGTTTACTTACGAAAATAAGAAATAGGCTTCAATACTGATACCCATCGTCACGACTAACGTAAATTCGATATCTTGTAAATAGGTACCAAGATTAGCTCCATTGCCTGAAAAGAATTTAGACAGGACTTAATTTTTATGAAAATAAGATACAAGAATATCGTAATATAATCGAATCAGCAGTTTAATCAGAATGAAGCAAATTAAACAAATTAAGAGGAAAAGATATTCCTGTTTCTCTTATTTATTATATCGATAAATTACATTTTTATTCTAGATTCTTAAGATTAACCCTTGAGATCGTAATCCCGAGTTCAGCTCGTTATGAATATTCTTTAACAAACTGATAATTCTGAGTTAGTCTCATCGAAAACTATTGATGTTTTTTATGAAAAAAAAAGCACCTGTAAGTGTTTATAAAAATTGCCATTCTCAAAATTGAGAAAATTAAATTCTCTACCTGAGTTATTTAAAATAATTTTAAGAGAGGAGAGCTATCTGAAATTTTTAAGCTATCTAAGAATAAGTTACGCAGAAAGGGGTCAGTAATTTACTTCATGACTTTTACTCACTTTTTTACTTTTTAGTATTCGAAATGAAGCAAGAGAAAATATTGTAAATGTCAAACACTTTCCTGAAGACTTACCTCATTCCAAACCTTCCTGAATCTGAAAACTAGATTTTTGAAATTATGTCTGTATGTCTGACTGAGATAATACAATGACTTTAAAACATTTTGAGATAGACAAATGAAATTTTAAATATGGTATTTTTTGACATATTTGTAAATGTTTATAAATTTCAAACAAAATTCGCTAAGTGGAAATCTGCCTGCTTGACTGTCTGAATATAATTTAACTCTATAATTACAAAAATAAAGAGATCTAGATTGATAAAATTTGGTTTATAGATTTTGTAAACTATGGATTTATAGCAGTTTGAAACAAAATACATCCAATCCAAAATCATACTTTCGGTAAGATGAAAAAGTAAATATAAATTATAATTAGCATAACTCACAAACGCAGTGAAACAGTATATGGAATTCGGTATGCTAATATGGGACAACGTATGTGATTCTATATCAAACCCCTTGAATTAAAAAAATTACACCCAAAAGGCGATTTAGCGATCGAAAAAAATTGTGTTCAGAATACTCAAACAACTATGAATGTGACACATCGTTGTTTTTAAATTTTAATTAGTTTGAAGTTTGAACTAACAATTAAGTATCCGTCAAATTATTAAATCTTTAAATAATAATGTATGATTTAATAATTAAATCCGTTAAATTATTGAATATCCGTCATAAACATATTGAATTTACTGTTGTTTTAGGTAATTTTTTATTGGATAAATTTAATAAATATATTCTTAATTGTTAAAAACAAAACAATATTTTATTTTACTCAGTCATAAAAACATGAATAAGCATGTTTTAGCGTTGTTATATTTTTTAAAACTGAAGCAACAACATTAATGAAATTTTCTTCCTTATATGAGAACTTAAAAGAATACTGGATGATTTAATAATTTTTTCCTAATTTAATTATTTTTCGATCAAGCGAAATACTAAGAAGAGGTCGAGAAATATTTAGATCAATCGTTAATATATTTCAGTAAATAATTATAATAAATCCGTAATTAGTAAATAATTATAATAGTAAATAATAATAATTTATAATTTTTTATCATAAAAATTGTTTTTTTCCATTAAAAATTATAACGTCGGTTTGAAGAAATTTCCAGCTCGAATTTTTTATTCATCATTTAATTTTTTTAAAGTTAAGATTTTAAAACTGTCATCATTGATGATTTATTGCAGATACAAATTTGAGAATCGGCAAGATTTGATTTATTTAACTTCCAAAAACTTTGTGTTATCACAATCATTGATTTTCGATAAAACATATTATGGCGTAAAATTTTATTTATGCTAATAATATTTTTATTTGTTCAGTTAGTTTATAATTTTGTGCATGCAGGTGTGATCGATGAATTTTCAATGCCATCAAGTATAAGCCTATAATGTACAACAATAATTAACTTCATAAATCTGATTTTTTAAAATTAAATTTGATGAAGCAAAATAAAAAGTCTGGAATTTTCAGTTTCGTCCATCGACCACAGCGAAAAGGCAGATTTACTGTCGAATAAGTTTCGCTTCTGTAACGCTCACAATTCTTTTACTTTTGTTTCTTAACTACAACTCTCCTCTGGCTGATGTAAGAGTGGATGTTTTTCACTTACTCGAGAACAAAGAAAAGAATGGCAAGAAGTATGTGTGATATATGACAACCAAGATCGTTCCCAGAACGTACATTCCGTTGATGACGGTAATTTCTGAACTGTTGTTTTTCTCTGTTTTCAAAAACTTCCTCGTGTTATTGTACAAGGAGAATGCAATGAGAAATTCGACGAATTTATCTAAAACACAAAAGGAAAATATAATTATTTTTTAAAATCATTACAATTTTTTGCCATTATTGTCTTACTACAGAAATTTTATTATAACTATTATAAAATTAGGCTAAAAAAGACATTTTCCGTGTTAGTAAACAATGTAATAACTAAATGTTTAAAAAATTCATTTAAGTGTTTTTTTTATTTTTTAAACAATTGGAAAATGTTTCGAAAATATTTGTATTACAATTAAAAATCACATTCTTTATAATTGGCAAGCTTACCAATTATACGCTGAGATGTGTTAATTAATTTCCTTCAAATAATAAGTTTCATTTTAGAAGTTCAATAACACTAATAGTTTTGTAATAAATTCGAATAAAATATAAATATTCAATATTTTACTCCCATTTCACTTCATGTAATCATTTTTAGGAACTTATCTAAAACATAGAAAGAAAATAGAATTATTTTTTGAAACTTAATTTTTTCCATTATTGTTTTATGTAAGATATTTTTTTAACTTATACAATTAGGCTAGAACGAATTACACTTTTTTGTGTGGCTAAAGAATTATTCAAAATTTAAAGTTTTTTAGTGCTTGAAAAATGATTTAGATTTTTTTGATTTAAAAGAAATTGGAATTGTTTCGAAAGTGTTTGTATTGCAATTAAAAGTTATAATCCTAATTAACAAGTCTATCAGAGCAGCGACGCGTTATGTGCTTTCCATTCAATAATAGGTTCCACTTTAATAGCTCTCGAGTAATTTTTTGTTCATTAACACTTATAATTTTGCAATAGATTCAAATAAAATATAAATATTATGTGTTTTAATCTAATTTCGCTCAATCTACGAGTTAATAATCTCGTATTTCAGAAATTGTTATCTCAAGATAAAAATTTACTTTTTCAATAAATCAGATTTAAAAAGTAAAAGCAACCGCCACCTTACCCTTTTCTTTTTCGTATTCTGTGCCTCTTAAATGTTGCCACCCTTCTGTAATGGTGCCACACAATACCAGCGCAGCAAGTAAAGCTAGAACACCCCTGCGAATATAAATAACTGATTTTTTTTCATGCAATACATTTGAAAAGTATATATTCGACCATATCTGGTTTATGTACAAATCGTGATTAAAAATTAATTCAACATTTTTTATTACATAAAGGATAATACATTCGAATTCGGCACTGACCAAAATATATGGTAGATTTTCGAGAAACAATTATTCGTCAATAAACTATGAAACAACTCATTTGACTAAATTTTGAATTTTCTACTTGGATAATAATAACTATACGATATTACTTAAGTGTTAAAAAAATACAATACTCACAGAAATACCATCTGATGAATATTGACTGTTTTTTCGCTGCCATCTTCGCATCGGAGGACACTTAGGGGAACAAAATCAATTGGAACTACAAGAAGAAGAAGAAAAAAGGAATTTCAAATCATATGCGCTGTAAAGTAAAATGTATTGCTAAGATATAAACAAGAATTACTTTCTGCAGAAAGCCATGTAATAATGGAAACTAAAATGACCCTCCCCAGAGCTTTGTACAGCAGAAGTATTCGGAAGAGAATACTCTATACTAAACTTTTACATTATGTATGGTATTTCATAGAATAATGAGGATAAGGAAGCCTATATTTTGGAAAAGTATTTTCCTGTTTATCAATTAAATCTAAATGTGATATAGATCTTCCGTTTTGGCCATCAAGATAGCCCAATTTTTAAAAATTCATTGCATTTTGTATAAGCCAGTAATGTACAATATTTCGAACCTTGACTCAAATGTTTTGCTCCAGTGATTGAGTCCAATGATTCGGAAGTTTTAGATAAAAGCTACTCCGTAATATTGAACATTTGATTGAATTAAACTTGATTCAACGTTTAACAGTTTGAACTTGTAGAAGAAGATGCTTTGGCCGTTGTTACTGCAGCAATGATACTATTATCATGTTACTTTTAAGTCAAAAAATTAATTTTAAAAAAGGCCAACTATCTAACTACCTGATCAGTTAACTCATGAAAACCCACACAAATGAACTACTTACTACGAACGTTCGAGATTCCCTTTGACTCGAATATAAAAGATTGACAACCATTGAAACGCTTCTAATGAGAAATTTTGACATTTATTTTGCTGTTTTGAGAGAGCAATTAATGGAGTACTTGAACTCAAAGGTTCTTTACCTCCATACCTAATAGTTCTAGAAAAAAAGGCCCAATAAGTGCAGTTACATGACTGAATAAGTTTTACTATGAGAAATTTATTATTTCAAAAAACAGGAATGATAAAAGTTAAGAAATTTTGCGGGAGGGCACAAGAAAAAGAATGAGGTAAATTTATATTAAATTATTATCGGTAAAATAAACCAGGATGAAGAGATCACTCCAAATGATGCCTATCATATGAAGATTGTAGTTCGATTTATTAGATGCTACAATCTAACAAGTATCCAACCTTGGAAGGCATTCCTAGCATCATGTAGCACCAACTTTATTGTACCACAAGCAAAGGGGTACACACAAAAAAACAGCAGTCTGCGCTTTTCAAAACTTGAGCTGATCTGCGATATTGGTGCATGAATTGGAATGCTTCCATATATTTAATTTCTGAGTTATCATAGATGCAAATATATAACAAATTGCAAACATATAACATGATGATTTGATATTAATAGACAATCAACCTCAAAACGAATTTGATCTGCAATAGGAGGCACACCTAATTCGGAAACGAAACTATATTATCTAGTTCTTGCATTTTTTAATTTTGGTTTTCAAATGCATTTGGAATAATAGAATGATTCACTTTAGAAAATTTTACTTAAACTTTTATTGACAATAATAATGAATGGAATATAATTACTTACCAAGTCCTAAAATGGCATTTAAGTCTTGGGATGTGCATGTCGAAGGAAGACATACTCCAATGTGAAACTTGAAATAACTGCCTGCGAAGTTTACAGCTGGAACTTCCTTGATGATCTGTACAAAATTGTTCAGTTTTGAGGTTATGAAAAATATTTGGCAAAGAAAAACTTAAAAACTGCTAACTTATTGCAAAATTGTGCATTAGTCAAATGTCAATTTATTTCTTCTTAACCCCTTTTCATCCTATTTTCTGTCAATAAAATGTTAAATCCCATGGTAAAAGAATTCCTTCTACGGTAATACATGTAAAAGAAGGACTTATTTACCCAATAAGGAATGAAATCTTGTCTCCTGAACGTATGTACCCTTTGGGACGCAAAACATTAAACATAATGTAGATATTAACTTCAAAATCATGTTATTTTAATAGCTCATTTCTCATTGAGCGCAGAAGTCGAATTATGAGTTTCAAAACCCAAGATTCGTTATATTGGTTATATTTCTTACATGGTAAGTCTTAAGGTCGGAATATGATGGTCGGAATATGATGGATATAACTCATGTAGCGTAAATGAATATTCAAAGTATGATCCAGTTACAAAGATCCTAGCAGAACTGCAGGTATCTAAAATATATTTAAATGATAGAATGATTCAGGAAAAGGGAAAATACTAAGAACTGAGATTTTCATCAAGTAAACAAAATAATTAAACTGAGATTGTGTGTAAAAATGTTAAATATTGAACATTAAAACTGGATATTTTAACAGGTTATTTCAAACTGCCATGAAGTATTGATGCCGATTCTCTTAATAAGAAGTGAAGAGATTATAAATTCATGTACTCTGAATCCAAAACGGCTAAAAGTGTATTAGATGTCTTTTTTGTTTGTCGAGGTATAAGTTTTCTTCAGATATATGCCTTGGAATCAGATACCTTCACAATAAGTTTAGTTACTTGGTTTTCTTTATACTAGGCAATTGAAGTATAATATAGAGTGCACTTCTGAGTATCCGGCCTAATATGGTGAAGGGACTGGCCAGATAACAAAAATGCTGGATATGCCGGAGTTCTATGAACTCATTTCTTTGTCCACTCATGCCAGAGTATTTTATTCCAAAACTCTTTGTTATAATACATTTTTTACATTACATTTTTATTGAGATCTCCATTTACCTCAATCTGAATGCAGCCGCGGCTCGATGAATTATAGAAACAGTTGTCGGTAACGTGTCAAATTAAAATGGAAGATTCTGTCCAGGTAATTTAGATATGTTTATACATCGCATTGCAGGTTTCAAAAATTTATTAGAGAAAAAATTAGTAAAAGAATATAGATTGTTCACATTTTAACATAAATTCTGTAATGCCTAACTTAAATGTAAGAAACATGAATAAAACTTTAACGTAAATCTTAAACCTAATTCTTCAGAAAATTGGCTCAAACTGATTTTAATTTTCACTCATAAACAATTAGACAGACATATAAAGGTAACCATAAAATAAAATTCAAAACTTATAGTTTTTATATTTTAAAAAGTCCTTACTAAATGATTTAATTGAAGTCTTGGCTTGCCTCATTTAATTGCGATAAAAAAAGGCCGGATAATACCGAACCGGATACCCGCGATTGTACTGTACATACAATTATTAATGTAATATATGTACATGCAAACACTATATTTAAATTATTTATTTTTAAAAATCTTATTAGTGTTTTTACCAAGAAATTTTAAAAATTTTACTATTGAAATTATTAGAATTTCAGATTACGTTCATTTCAAGAAAATTTACCTCTCACGTATTTCTTACAATTAGATTATTTTTCCTCAGACTTCATTTTAAAGTCAAACTTACAAACTGCGCATATTGAAAAAGATTAATAGGAATATACGTATGTTAATGCAAACAAACTGAGAGACTTCTGAACAGTTTTTCTTTTAGGACAAAATTTTTGTTTACAAATGATTGTATCTGAATCGATTTTTAAGGATTTTTAAACTAAAATCCTTAGCCCCTCGAGAGTACTAGACTTTCACAAAGATTCGAATTCTATGAATATTGACGCGATGCCGGATGAAAGTTGTTTACCTGCATATAAAAAAAACTCACACTCAGTATCAATTTTCAAAAAAGACAGAATGCTTCGAAGTGATTGAAAAGATAAAGAAAAAAACTAAAACGGAATCATTCTTTTAACACTGCGCTTCAGTGATTTTACGTAATAACTCATTGTATTCAGAAAGATAAATGGTGAAATCTGATTAAAAAAATAAAGATTCGGGAATCAATAGAAATGATAGATTTAATCATGTAGAAGTGATTAGATTCAATTAAGGTTAGAATGAATGAAAAGAACTGAAAGACTCATTTGATATTAAATCCAAACATGAAAGTTTATGCCAGAAATGAGGTTACAATTTCAAAATCGTTCTTTTTTTCAACTCCTACTATTAGTTCACGCTCTCCTTATACAGATTTATATATCTTGTTCAAATTTTCAATCGTTAATAAAATACTTTTTATTCATCCCCTCGAGTTTAAATACATTTTTAAAAACTTGTAGCTAATGACACTAGATGTAAATACAGTTCTTTTAAATATTAATTTACTAATTAAATGTAATTAATTTTCAATACTTCAAATAGAGTTTTAGCAGTTTGTAATGAAAGTTGAAATCAACAGGCAGTAGCTCAACCGGTAAAATGCGAGGATTTCTGTATTTTTCACGTGAAGGTGAAGAATTCGAGTATAATTCTTGCGATAATTAATAGTTTTTTTTGATAAATTATTTATATTAATTGTATATCATAAATAATTGCATATCAAAAAATTGATAAAAAAGTAACTGAAATACATTTTTTTTGTTGACCTAAGTAGGGATTAACTTAAATTTTTTTAAAATATATATTACATTTTTCTTTTGCTATTTGTCAAAAATAATATTGACCACAGAAAGAAGTAAGATTTATTCTTTTATATCTGTCGCAAGAGGAAACTTTGTTTGAAAATTGAATTATTTCATATAGTAATATAATTATTTCCTTTTACTATGGTATGGGTGTTTATCAAGGATTTTCATTTGAACAAATTGATGATATATTCATATCAATCTGACAAGTTCCGAAATTTTAGCTCTGTCTGTGCGACAGTATTTTTACCTTGGTTTAATTAGAGTAGCAAAATTCTAAAATGGACCAGAGGTACAAAATTTTTGAGGTACCTTAAAATTTATTTATAATATTTTAAATTTAAACTTCCTCTGAGTATGATATAAATTAATATGCTTGGATGTTTTCGATTCAATAAATCTAAATTTGAATTTCAGTGTTCAATATCGAAGCCGGAACGGTATTAATTGTAACTTCTAATATGGTTATTATATAAAAAAATGTAACATTTAAAACTAAATAAATTTTTAATGATAAAATATTTTGAAAGATAATTCTCACGTTTATATAATTTATTTATTACATTGATTCTTGAAGGTAATAATACAAAATATGTGAAGAATTTTGATAATGTTTCAAGAATTATATATTAGAATAATTTTTAATACAAATTTAATTCAAAAATTGAAGAGTTTTTAATAATTCTCATGAAATTCTTTTAAAAATACACATCCTTTCTAAATGCATAGTTTTAAATGCTTATAGATCAATGTTTTTCTACAATAAAAATATTTCTTATTCATTATCATTTCGGTTATTTCTACACGCATTCAAACTGACGGGAATGGTCTTCACCAAACTTTCTCGCATACTCTAGTAAAATTTTTATTCTCCTTTCCTCTTCTCGCATAAAATTGGTCAAAGCTGTGAATGTTCAGATATTTATTTTCAAAGTGGGCGTTTAATAGTTTAATAAAGAAACTTAGTTCATGTACATTATTATTATGCCGAGATCGCTCATTAAGCTTCATTTACCTAAATTGTTGCGTTTTTTATTTATCATGTTTACATACTTGCAAAAGTACAGACAGAGGATCAATTCAATTCCTTGACGGATTTGATTCTAACTTTAATGATTTAAAATTGAGATACTTAATCTGTGAACTTAATTTTATCTATCTCTTGTGTTTTGTAATAATGGTATTAAATTGTATTCGGAAAGCCAAACTATCTCGGAGGGAATTTCGTTCATAATTTGATATGAATCTCCAAATTTAACATAAAGTCCGCACAAGAAATTTCATATATCTAGTTAAAAGGGGTTTTTGAGTTATTGTTGTTACAGACATTCAGCTAAATTCAAAAATATGTTTTATGTTTTCAGAAAAAAGTGAAGATGAGTCGAAATCTCGAGTTCAATATTTTTGACAATCACAATACTTTTCTTTGGTACACTTCATATACGAAGATGTTAAAAATAGGGCATGTATTTATAAAAAACAACCTATAGCATTAACTAACGTATTATGTAGAATTTTTAACTCATTTTGAATTATAAATACAAAAGCAAGAATGATTTCAAAAAAGAAGAAAACAATGAGATTAGTGTAGAAAGCAGCTTTAAAGAAAACATATTCCAGAAATCAGTGACTCCTTGTTAAGGTGATGCTGCTTGGTTCATCATTGTGTCACAAAATAAAGGAAACTAATTTCTTATTTTATCATTTCAAAATGAAAATGGCTGAAGTACTAAATATTTATGTTTGAATTTAAATCTCAAAGGCAATTTTGTAAGCTTCTAACTAAACGTTGAAATTAAAAGAAAAATATTTGCAAATATCTAATTCCAATTCTACATTAGTAACATTTTTCTAGATGTTGTTATTAGCAAAAATAACTTATATTCTTTGAATTCTTTATTTCTATTGCCTTTCCGAAAAGAGTGTTAACAAAATACATCGTATGAATAGCATTAATAGAAAACTATTTGTATTTAAGCCAGGCTTTATTTGAAACAGCGATTTTGGCAAGAAAACAAGGAAAACGAAGAGAAATACGAGTAGTTCTTTGATTTTTTTTACTGGAGTTCATTGCCGTTGTTTTCAAAATTATTTATTTATTGAATATTCTTTTCTTAAAATAAAATTAACTCCCACAGATTTTTTTATTAAGTACGAAATAAGTAAAAATTCATATTTAGATAGTTTCTTATTTGTATACGTGATTATTATGTCGGAAACAGATTTTTAAACAACTGATATCTTCTTTGAAAATGTTATCATGAAATATTCATGTAGTAGTAGGAAAACTAGCGAATACTTAGTAAATCAGAAGCAAATGCGACGAGAATTCAGTTACTTGTTTTCTATTTGTATTTGATAAACATTTATTAATATGATAAATACTGGTTTACTATGCAATATAGACCCAATAGGAGTGGTCTCCCCTTTTAAGTTTTTTCGCACGCTACTTACTAAGAGCAATTAGCTTTCTCCACATAAACAAATTACGAACTTGGTGTAGTTCCGTATGCCAAGAATTGTTCAGATTTTCATTTTCCAGGGACTAATAAAAGAGCGCTTTGTGCTCTGTCATATAGTGCTACGGAGTGTACAATTTGAATTCATTTTTATTCATTGACTTTAACCAAAATTTTACAAAAATTACAATTTTATAAAAATTTTAAATTATTTATTTCGTTAAAGCAAAACATTTATTTAGGTAAGATGTTGCGCTTTTAAGTTCTCACATTTACATGCATGCATTGAACGATAGACTATCAATCCTTGATGTATTTAGTTCACAATGTGATACAAATCTACAATTTAAATGTTAAAAATTCTTTATTTGTTTTAAATTCTTTAGTTATATAGCTTTCTTTTGATAGTTATAGTGTCACTTTGCGTTCCGATATATGGAAAGACGGATTTCCTTTCCATGGATTAAGTTCAAAATTTGGTAGAAACCAGTAATTTTAGTGTAAAGATAATGTACTAAATTTTATCCTTCTAATTCAGTGTCTTCTTGAGTCCTTGCAGGTATAATTCAAAAATATGTTTTTTGAATTCAATAAAGTATGAAACATGGAGATTCTATAAAATCTATTTGTTCGAATATTTGGGGGAGGGATTGCTATAATTTTACTTTATATATTTAATATATTATAAAATAAAATGGATTAAAAAGTTTACATGAAATTTTAGACTTGCTTTAATCTGTAATGGTTTGACAGCGATATATTATTAAATTTTAATGGCATTATTTTGAAAATATCTATGCTGCTGAAATTCTCTTCTCTTCAACAGCTAAGTAAAGAGTATAAAAATATTTTTAGTAATCTATATAAAAATAAATGTGTTAAACAAATGTTATTGTAAAAGTATAATACGATGCGTATACAGAAAGGAGGTTTCCTTTTTTTAAGAACTTACGCTCTTAGGAACATGTTTATTGACAATATTTGCATCAATGTTTCAGCTATTTTCAACATATCACCACCAGAATTGACACACTTATTGTATCGTATTGTGGTATCAACTTTTGTATCCCTCTGTCCTAGAACTCTGCCGCCTGCGAATAGAATCAGCTTGTGACAGACGTCTTCTGCTTTTCGTCGTTGCCAAAACGCTCACCGGAGAACAGGAATTTCTTGAGTTCCTCAACAGGATCGTCACGGGCGATGAGACTTGGATTTCGTACTTCAAAACTTAACAGCAGTCAATGCATTGACGGCATAGTGGATCTCCGGTCAGAACGAAATTCAAACAGACGCTGTCAGCACGGAAAGCGATTTGCACGGTGTTCTGGAACTGGAAAGGCTCATTGACTTCCTTCCACGTGGTGAAACAGTAAACTCTGACCTGTGAAACACTGCAGAAATTGCGACGTGCCATTCAAAACAAGAGGCGTGGAATGCTTATTGCAAGTGTTGAGCTCGTCCACGTATGGCTAGACGCACCGCAGCGGTTTTGACGGAATTTGGCTGGGAGTTGTTTGATCATCCACCCTACAGACCTGATCTTGCTCCCAGTGATTTTCACGTTTTCTTGCACCTCAAGAAATTCCTGTCCTCCGTGAGCGTTTTGGAAGAGCTGAAGACGTCTGTCATACGCTGGTTCCATTCACAAGCGGCAGAGTTCTAGGACAGAGGGATACAAAAGTTGCAACCATGTTACGACAAGTGTCTCAATTCTGGTGATGGCTATGTTGAAAAATAGCTGAAACATTGCTGCACTTGTCGCCAATAAACATGCTCCTAAAAATGTGAATTATTAAAAAAAATATGGAAACTTACTTTCTGGGTACGCATCATAATATTTTAACAGGTAATCTTTGCGCTTGTTTAATTCAAAATTGACTTTTAATAATGTACAGTAAATAAAATATCATCTTTCATCTTTTACAAGCATATTGAATCTACAGAATTCCATGACAAAATTCATAAATCTCCTTAAATAAGAAAAAAAAATCAAATCTTACATTTCCAATTTTTCCGAACTCCGTGTAATTGGCGTAACCATTGCCGTAATCCTGCATGGCTTTTAGGATTTTCGGTGGAAACTCAGCAACTACGGTGCAGTATTGCCCGTGGTAAAATTCCTCTTCCTTCGTTTTTGGGATGTCTCCTTTCTTATTGGATGATATCTCCAGACACTCGTCGTAATCGCCCATCAGACCGAAAGATCCCCGAAGCAAGCCGAACGGAGGTTTGGCCATTGAATCCAACACTAGAGAGAGCAAACAAAGTTTTAAAACTTGACATTCAGTGTGAAGGTATTTAAATATTTAATACCTGCAATGCGTATATGTTTAAAATCTTGTATAAAAAAAGAAGTATCATTTTATTTAAAAAATTATTAGTTGTTTCTAGACGAGTATCTGAGGCTCTTATGTGCTTTTTTTTTCTTATAAAGTATACGGGTTTTAAGTATTATTTAAAGATACTAATATTATTTTTTTTATAGAAAGTAATTCAACCGCTGTTTTTATAACAATTGGAAACTGATTAAATAAACTCAAATTTTCTACTTTTGAACAAGCAGTATAAGAATTTTTTTTTAAATCCATTCCTACTTAAGTCAAAAAAGAGAATTTCGTTTAATTAATTTTAATTCATTAATTACAATTAATATAAATAATGTATCAAAAAATGATTGATTTTCGCAAGAATTGAACTCGCATTCTTCATCTTCACTTGAAAAATACTGAAATCCTTGCCTTTCCCCGATTTAGCTACTGCCTGTTGATTTCAAGTTTCATTACAAACTGCTAAAATTCTATTTAAAGTATTAAAAATAATTAAATTTAATTAATGAATTAATATTTGAAAAAAATTGTATTAACGTCAAGTTCCTTCCACTAAAAGTTTTAAAATATGTATTTGAACTCGAGGGGATATGAATAAAAAGTATTTTATAAACGATTGAAATTTTGATCAAGATATATATATTGAGAGTATGTGAACTAACAGTAGGAATTGAAAAAGAAAAGCAATTATGAATGATTTTCATCAAGCTGTTTCTACTTAGTCTTCTTGCTCCGATTTTCCTTATCATCCGCTTTTGAATGCTTTTTCCCTTCAATCATTTGCTTATATTAGAAAATGTATATTATTTTGCCCAAATAATTTGAATGAACTTTAATTTGCTACCGATTTACAAATCTATAAGGATTTTTTTCTTTAGAAATTCAACAGTAAGAATGAAAACAATTGAAATAAAGTACTCATGCAGGCTCTCATGAAGACACTCGTACTAAATCTCTGATATGGTTTTCTAGAATCAGGAAATAAATATGATAGTTCAAAAAAATTAAGCCAGATATAGGAAAATTTTACGTAGCTTTCATTTGGGAAGAAAACACATCTGGTAATTGTATTTAAATATATAAAATATTTATATATATATAATATATGTGTGTGTGATGATATTTTAAAAACATATTTTAAATGTAATTATTAATTCCCTAAGTTTTGTCTTAGTTTACCTCATAGTAACTTCTTTCTAAAATGTTATTTCCTGATCCATTAATAAATCAAATGAAGTATTATAAAGGTAATGCGCAATTGAGTCCACGTGCCGAGTGGATTGATAATAAATCACAGGTGTAAATATTCTTTTAGGGGATTCCTTCGATGAATAATAAGTCTCTGATATAAAATAGATTCTTCCAAAAAGATCCGGCTTTCCTCTTGTCTAAAAGTGAACATAAGGTCAAAAGTGTTACAATTCTTTTCAGATATCTACACGTGTTTGATTTATGAGAATATCGTAGTATATAAGATGAGAGAGAAATGATTTGTCTCTCTTTTCAACTCGTGTATTTTGTGCTGCGCTGCTGGAATAAAACGAAATTAAAGAGATAATATACGTTTTCTTCATGATGATTTCGGCCACGACTCTGCAACATACTTTCAATTGAAAATTAAAATGGATTATATAATTATCTTACAATAAAAATACAACAAAGGTTTAGTCAATGAATTGTAAATTGTAAGAACATTTTAATCTTCAGTTTAGATAACTTATAATTCATTTTTATGCTTTGTATGAATAATACAAAAATATGAACTACGCAAATACAATCTGAACAATACAAACTTGCATGTTTATCATTTGTTGAATCTGGGAAAGATAGATTTAATTTTCCTCTGTCAAAAGTTAGGAAAACGAATTCTAAAAATTATATTATTGCCAAAATGGGGGGAAAACTTTTAAAAAACAACAACATTAGAACTTTTCCGTGAGTAACAATATAAGTTTAGCACAACGTTTTAAAAAGGTTTTTAAATTTAAGAATGCATAAAAAGAAAAAGTCATACAGCAAGAATTATCATATGGCAAAAGAATACAGGAGTTGGTTTTTTGAATAAAAGAAACAGCTCAAAATTTGTTTCCATAGTTTCTAATTCTATATGGAGAGCGCAATGCAGCGTGTATTCATAGAGTATCTTTAAATACGCACTCATGTGTATTAAAAGGGCCGGTTTTTTATAATTATGGGATTGCTCAATCTAGATCAAATGCATTAAAGATCAAAACTACTCAGTTGGAAATTTTTCAAACCTTTGAATGGCAAGAAAATCCTGGATTATTTTTCATCTAAAGCACTTTTTGCAACTATGTTTCTTATCTTCATTTGTTTCACTTGACACAGTTAATTGTATTGTTTTTGGAATAATTCACTTCGAAAAAGTTCAATTGAATTTTTTTATAAGCAGCATTGTTTTACACTATTATTAGAGGAATATATATTTTTTGTAATACTTTTTCTTCAAAAAAGATTTCCAATTTGACTTAAAATGTAATATTTATCAGAATCGATTTGGGAACTTTATCATATATTTTATTTTTATTATTTCAATATATGCTAAGAGATTGAAGTATGAGAAAATAATTTAGAAGCTTCACAAGTTTAAATAAATAATAGGAGATTTACAGATTTTTTTCATAGTTAGTGATTTCGAATGGTAAAAGCAATTAGGCTCAGACATGTTTTGAAAATAAATAAATAAGATGACACTTCAGAATAAATTTTGTTCTTGATTGTCAAGAAATCATAATTAAAACTCTTTAAGTTATGAAATTTCTAGATTGCAATATTTCAACAAAGGTTTTACCAACAACAGAAGATAATTGTGATGACATGAAGCTTGTCTGCCAGAAAGTTAATAGATGTAATAATTGTGAAGACAGAAACAATCGAAAAAAAAAAACCATCTGTAAGTTTCTCTTTTAATACAAACAGTTCGATACTGAGCAGATGAAGTTTTGAACTGATTATTAGAAACATTTATGAATAATATATGGATAGTAATCGTCAATATATTCTGCGGAAACAGGATAGTTTTAATTCTGTTTAAAATATTAATGATAAAAAATTGTTTTAAGCAAGCATCAAACAGATAAAGAAAGATAAAAAAAATTTAAATTCATGAAACTATTTAAATTATGTTATAAGACTTGCTTACATCATAATTTTCAAATCTAAGTAACAGTACCAAACATACATGAATATGATCATTTTAAGAAAGGTAATTGGGCTTGACAGGCAAAAAATCATCAATAGATGGTTTTGTAAAGAGCAAGATTTGCTTTTTTATCTTTTGTAATTGACATATTGTGTGTGTTCCCTGTTTTGCGATGTTAAATTTCTTTTGTTGAAGTAGCAAATAGTACTAAAATTTTAATTTGCTCCGTATTTAAGATCATCTGGATATATCAAATAGTATTTAACTTTGAATATTTTAGAAGTGATTTCATAAAACATTTTACTGCGAAGCAATACTGTTCATTCATTGCTGATATTTCAAATACAACTTTGATTAGATTTTAGTTGCTACACCTCTAAAACTAGGTGGTTTCCATCTTGTAGTTGTGAAGAAAAAGAAGCTATACTTACAAATACGTTTAAAATTAACTGTATTAAGTTTCAAAATTGATTCAAGCAATTATGAAAATATTTTAGTGAAGTGTATAGAGTATTTTTTCAGGTATTGTCAATCTAAAATCCTCATTATATTTTAAAATCATTATCGAATGAAATAGTCTGTGTTATATTTTTTTCTTCAATTTTACAATTTCAATTTCTTCAATTCGCTAATTTTTCCATTCAACCTTTGATAATTAAAAAGAGTACATTTCCTTTCATTAAATTTTAAGATAAAAAGACAACAGCTGATAGACAGTGCGAATGGACTACAAATGTAATTCTCTCTTGTAAGGAATAGTTTTAAATAAATTAAATTGCTCAAAGATGCCTAAGATATCTTTAATACAATATTAGTGCGATTTCTTTGACTATAGTTTTTACTTAAATTCAATTTTAATTTTTTGTATCAAATAAAATTTGGACAAATAATTGTGAGTATTTTTTGTTATCATTTTTATTTGTTTTTTGGATTTATTTCGTTAGTTAATTCGTGAACAATTTCCTAAATATCTTCGTCTATTACTTATGATTATCTATATCTTATATTTTGAAATAATTTCTTTCCCTGTTTGACTGCATTTACAAATTCTTGTAAAGACGGCTAACATCCCGATTATCGTTTTAAAATTCAATCATATTTTTCACAGTTGAAGAATTGTTTGAAGCATGCTGACACGAAAGGCAGAGACACTGGAAAAAGTTAAGCTGAACAAAAGATTAACACATTAGACGCTTGTAACAATGCCCGAATATTCTAGGCTTCATTTCGACTGATTCGTTTTCACCGGCACTTTCTTATGAAGAGTCACGCAAGAGCAAGAAATGTTTACTTAGAGTTAGTTGGTGTGTATGGAAGGTGAATCACCCACCTTTTATTCCAATATTAGAATAATGTGCCATTTACGTCTCTCTCTCTCTCTCTTTTTATTTGAAAATATCACGACAGGAAAGTAGATGTGGAAATGTATTACTTTGCATGAACACATATGATAAGAGGAAATTTAGATTGATACCGCTAAAAAGGATATTTGGTGTATCATTATGTTGAATCAAATAGCTCTGAATTGCACTTTAATGCACTAAAAACAAATGGGAGATTGGAAAATAAATTAGTTTTAATCATCAAAATTCTTACGTCACTCTTTCTGCATTAATCGGATGCATAACTTATATTTAGTGATTTTTTTTGGAAAAGTTGTAAATGTATGAATTTACGCCATACATTTACAACAAAAGATTTTTTGCCATACGTTAAAATTATCTCCTGCCTGCTGTAATATTAACGCACTTAAATGATTTAGACTTTATTAATAAGTTCATTTTAGAGGGAGGAATAAAAGGAATGTTCATAGGACTCATTTTTTACATTAGTAAATTAAGTAAAACATATGAAATGGCTAATTTGTTTTAAATATATATAATAGATGTAGAAAATTGCTTCGGAATTAATAATGAAACACGTTTATTCTTTGTATATTAAAATAAATAATCAGAAAAAAATTTATTTTAACTTTTCGATTGTTTTTTTTCTTCAATTTCTGCTGTTAGTTCACTCTCCCTACATACATTTATATATCTTGTTCAAATTTCAATTGTTAATAAAACACTTTTTATTCATCCACTCAAGTTCAAAAACATTTTTTTTAAACTTTTAGTGGAACTTGATGTTAATACAGTTTTTTAAACATTAATTTATTAATTACATTTAATTAATTTTTAATAATTTTAAACAGAGTTTTAACAGTTTGTAATGAAAATTGAAACAACAGGCAGTAGCTCAATCGGTAAAATGCGAAAATTTCAGCATTTTTGGGGAGAAGGTGAAGAATGCGAGGTCAATTTTTGCGAAAATCAATCATTTTTTGATAAATTAACTATATCAATTGTAATTATTTCATAGAAAAGAACTAAAATGAAGTTTTTTTTTTGTTGACCAAAATAGTGATTGACTTAATTCTTTTTAATATTACTTATATATTTATGATATAATCCTTAAGAGCTTTTTAATAAATTGATTATTGTTATGTACCAGATATGTACTTGCCGATATCCTTTAAAATAAATTAATTAAAATCATGTACTCTATGCCAATATTCTTTTGAAAAAAAAAATCTATTAAATTTTAAAATCAAAGTAATTTATAATTTTCTTACACTTTCCCCTTAAAAAAAATATTTACCGGTTTCAGAAACTTTTAACTTATTGCTTGGGTGAATGATCAGTGACATTTACAAAAATACACCCTGACTGCAAAGAAAAAAATTAAAATGTCTTCAAAATAAGACATTTTAATTTGGTAAGACTGAATTTCTGTCCAACAGAAAAATGTAGAAAAGGGGAATCGATGTCTTAATTTTAAGTGCAATATATTAAGAAAGATAACTAGTAATGCAGTTACTAATATTATAATACAAAAGGAACACTCGAAAGTTGTTAATTTGGGGGATTTTCTTTAATTAAATATTTTTAGGTATATAAGGAAAAATGTCTAAATAACAAGAGATTTATTCAGAGTTATTTCTCAAAAGAGAAATAGAAAACTGCATGGATTATTTTTCTTACTATATTTATATTTTTTTGACAGATAATAATTTGGAAATATAAATTTCACCCCAATGGTCATTAAATAAATATGCATTTCTCTTAAGAATAGCTTTTGATTTTAAAATTTAACGCTATTCCGAACTATTTTACTTCCTTAATACAATGCAATTACCATATTAATGACCATTGATCATAATAAATATATAATACAAATTAAAGCGTCACAAAAATTTATGTTGGTACCTTATAACCACAAATAGTTCCTACAGAACTGTTTTCATTCTATTGAAACACGTTATTAAACATAAAATTCTAGGAAAGGAATGCAACTGTTTATACGAAGCCTTCGGTAAAACCTAATGACCCTATAATAAGTTTTTCTCATCTTTCATGCTCTGTGGTTAGAGTGTCGAATGCTGCTTTATTCTACTCATCATGATATTTTCTGATGTAAATTGAAGTGGAACTCCATCAATGATTAAAAAGGCGAAGTAATCGAGTTCAAAGTATGGCGAGTTCTTTTGAAAATGAGAATATCTCTTTAGAATATGAATTTTTATTTCATAGAATATCATATCGATAGTAGATTTTTAAAACAAGATTCTATTCGTGCATATCACTCAATTTCGATATATATGTATATTAAACCCTAAACTTGTGTTGCATAATTATGATGTTTCAATCATCACAATTGTTCAACAGGTAGCATTCTCAATAAGTGTAAAATACAATCAGATTCACCTCCATTGCTCCTGTAAATAATTTGCTCCTCCAAACTTTTTTGTCATTCCATTTAATAAAGATATTATACACTAAACCTTTTAAAGTAAGAAATGTAGGTAATAGCCAAGAATATGTATGCCTCAAATGCTATGATTCTTACTTTTAAAGTCCCGTACATGAGCACTTTGTACTACTTAATATAGTGAAGAAAACTAAGCATTCTCTTAAGACACCTTTTTAAACATCTATTTAAGGCAAAATTTTACACAGAAATATAATTTTAGTGACAACATAAATTTAATTTACCTAAGTCGTTGTATTTTTTAATTATTATGTTTTTATGTATGTAAATTTATAGACCGACAGAGGGTCAATCCTTTAACAGATTTGGCTTAAAATTTAATATGGATTTATACTTTAGATGCTAATACCAAATTTTTTACAGTTCTCATGATTATTATACGGGCTGATAGACAGATTTCACGTGAATGTATTTCGTCCGAAATCTGACAAACATCTACAGATTTTGTGTAAGAGACGTAGATCAAATTTCATACATCTAGATCAAAATATTCTTGGCTTAAAATGTTCAGGTATATATACAATTTCAAGAAATAATTTCAAAAATATGTTCTTCAAATCAGAGATGTTTGAAAAGTGAGGATTCGTCAGAATCTCAATTTCGAATATTTGCTGATTAGTATACATTTTCTTTGCTTACTTCGGGTATGAAAATGTTGCAGGACTATTCAAGATTAGTTTGAATTAAAAAAAATATTCTGAAAGGTAGTTTTAATAGTAACTGATTTTGTAAGAATTGAAATTTTATCATAGAAAAATAATTTTTCGGTTTAAATCAATTTTTATAAAATAACCAAATTGAAAATATCCACACAGACAATTTGATGAGATTAATCGATAAAAATAAACCTCTCTTGAATTCTAACCCATTTAAAAGTATTATTTCGATTAATTTATGTTAACTTTTCAATTCTATTTCTGTAGATAAATATATATGTGTCATTAGAAAATATTTTAGTGTGTTTATACGTCATTTGAAAATATTTTTGAAGTTACCATGTAAATTATTTTTATTTAGATTGTTTTCTTTTTCATTTAATTTCCACGAATATGATTCGATTATTATAAGCAATCACTAATACATCATAGAAAATTATGAAAAATAAATAAGCATTTTTACTTCTAATATTAATATTAATAATTTATTACTATATACTCTTAAAAAATCTAAACGCTAATCAATAATACAGAAACCAACATCTTTTGTTCATTTTAGTAAATTCTCTGTATCTCATGAAATTTAAAGACATATTTCCGTTTGCTTGATAAATGGAAAAGAAAAACAGTGAAATAAAACTATTTTGAAATAATGACTTTCCAAATAAAAATATTGAAACATGACTTACATTTGATTGCGGGAAGTTTCAATCTTCTCAAATCAACGGAAAGTTTGATGATAGTGGACATGCACGACCCAGATATGTTTACATCAGAATTTCTCACGACATATGGCAACAGCATTTTTGTTATTGAAGAGATCATTTTCTCTGCTTCTTTTTCAATTTCTTTCACTGATTTCGGCTCTGTAGTTGTTATGTTCAACACAGAATTCTGGGGCATCACGGCCGGGGTTACGGGGCGACAAAACCCCGCAAGAAGCCACACTAGCACGATTACCAGCATTATTGTATATTCTTGGACAAGTCCCATCAAATTGTTCAATTTTTTTAAAAGAATATTTGAAGTTTTAACAAGAATTCTTCCGTAGATGTTTTTAGTAGAATCTCCTCAAAATCTAAACAAATAAAAAAATGGAATGATATTCTTTCTAATTTTAATCCGGTTTGCAATCATAAAAATAAATTCTGATTAATTGCCTTAAATTTGATATGAATGTGTTAATAAATAGTATTAGCATAAAGATGAATTTGTTTTTAATATTTTGTATTTGATTTATATAAATAGTAACGAAGTATGAAATAAAATTTGTATAAATGTATTGAGTATTATAGAACTATGATGACTCAATTTATTGATAACAGAAAAATTCTAATAAGTTAGTTGATTTTATTATTTATATTTTCATCTTAAATTATTCATGATTCTTTATTACTTTATATAATTTACATTTAAAATAATTTAGTTTTAAAATAATGCATACGAAAGATATGTGTCATAAGTCAATATTAATCTTACAAAATAAATAATTTACAATCTCATAAAAAGATTATATTTTGATGAAGATAATATTGTGTACTTACAAATATCAAGTTTTGCTTTTTTTACGTAGACATAAATAGACAAAAAAATATAAATTAAACTCTTATAAATTATTTAAAAATAATTAAATTAATGAAATTATGAAGAACTTTTTTGCAAACTATATTAATTATTGATGTTAAGCTTTATTTTAAAAATCTTTTATTTCCTTTCTATTCTTAAATATAAAATCTCTTTTTTTTCTGCATCAAATTTTTGTGGCTTTATAAAAAAAATTAATATTTTATTTGCTTTTAAAATCGAGCAAGCAATTTTTTTCCTTATAAATATTTAAGTAATTTTTAAAAATTCTTTGTGAAAGTAAAAGAATCTATAGTCACAAGAATTATTGAATATAAATATAATAAGTACCTCACTGTTACTAATATTCGCACGTCCAGAAATTATTCCAACTCGTTCCCACGATATTTTTCAAAAAAAGAATCGAAAAAGAATTGCCGGACTCAATTATCTGCATGCCAAGATTCACCGCTGAATCTGGCCGCTACCAAACCGCTCTATTCCATCAAGCGAAAATAACAAAACTGTTGTTAAAGTATCGAATATTTTTGGTTTTGTTGTGAACACGGTTTCGACAGCTCGTGACGTAGCATGCCTCGACCGCTTTGCAAGCTCGACCACAGGGAAAAGTGTTACATTCTGAGAAGGGAAAGTGGCAATTGTGGGAACTGGGGAGAGGGAAAACGAATCAAATTACCTATTTTCGAATCTTGGCCACCACTTTGAATGTTCACACGCAATCGTTTCGCGTAGCCTTGGCCTCTACGGTCCAATGGCTAAAGGAAAGAAGAGTTGGATTAGGGGGGAAGTTCCGCACGTGGTGCATTGTCTGCACTCGATAAGAAAACACATTCCGATTTGAACTTCCCTTTTAGGGTGACTTTTGGAATTTCTCTGCTTACGTAAGTCAACAGGATCCGATGTAAACCCGAAATTGTGTATTTTAGGTACCGAAGGTCATTTCTTCTTCCAATTTAACTCCTTTATAAAAGCCTTCAAAGTAGTATCCATCAACATTAAATGGAATATGAAAATTCTTTCCTGCTGTTAGACCCTTTCTATGCTTTTTGAAAAACCCAACGTGCCCATGTAATAATTTTTAAATAAGTATTCATTCTGTCTAGCTCTTTTCACTGAAATATAGTTTTGTCGCCATCTTCGAAACATGGTTGTCCTTGAAAAGAAATTTTTATGATGCTCTCTGTAAAGTATCCAATGGCATTTAACCCTTTATCTAATGAATTATGTTGCTATCAATTTTCTAACTTCATTTTTGCACCAGTTGTAAAGTTACCTTCCAAAATAATAATCCAAAAACCCAAGAGAAAAAATTTAATTAATATAAATATTTTAATTTATTTTATTATCAATTAAATATTTTCCATTCTTGCTATTTGGGTTACGTTCTCCATGTTTTTTAGAATACCATCGGCAAAAATAGTTATATTACGAAAATATAATCCAGATATAAATGGTTCTTACAAGTACCGTCAGTAGATAAAGGGTTAAGTATGGAGTTTTTATGAATTAAACCCATGAAAGTAATCGAATAATGAAAGGGGATTCACTTTTCAAAATAAACTTATAAAATTGATCATGATTCCAGAATTTCGGCTTCCGATCTCTTTTTAAGAAAAATATAAAACTAATCTTGTTTGATGATAGGAACTTATATGGTTAGGAATCCAAGACTTGAAAGAGGATCAAAGATCTGATCTCAACGTTTGATTTTAAGATATTCGGCGCAAATAAATATTTGGGTTATTTTTTCACAGAACATGGTCCGTTTATAGCTTATTAAAATCTCTTTCACATCTCGTCAACTTTACAATGTTTTTTTTCTGTGTCATTAATGGGCATCGAATGGGTATTTATGATAGTAGAATTATAGCTAATTCTGTGCTTTTCTTTGTTTAATTAAAATATCAAAATACTGACGACTTTTAAATAGCATATCAAGCTAACCAGAACCCATTGCAATCATTCCAACTTCCTTCAAAATAAATGCTAACGCCTATAAAAAAATTCAATACTTTTGAATGATTTTTTTTCTACACTAAAAAAGGACATTTCTTTCCGAGAAATGATAATGTGGATCAGCAGCAGATTTTGGTATTTTTCTGCACTAGGAAATTGATATTATGAGGATTAATAAGCTCATTAAATTTATTTCACAATTTAGCTTATCTTTCACATTTTAATAAATTTTGTGAAAATATAATTTTACAATAATACAAAGAATTAATATAATATAACGAGTTGTAATTTATAATAACAATGGATCATCCTAATTATCCTAATATTTTACAATTTATAGAAATGTTTTATATAAGCTTATTTATTTGGTAACTAAGAAAATGAAGTTTTAGATTCGCCTGCTCATGAATTCTTCTCAGTGGGGCAAGAGGGGAGGGCTATGTAGTTTCCTATTTTGTCTGGTTGGAAACCCGTTATTAAGCAAGATTGATAAATTTGAGGCGTAATAATGAAATACACATTACGCTGAGTACCCGGCTTCCGTACTATGCAACCCCTTTTTTTTAAAAAAAAAAAATCTTAATTAAATAAGGAATGAAAGGTGTCTTATGCATTTGGCAACATTGCCATGGCAATGGAAACGGACGTTTGCTGCGATTCCCTTTCTTGTCGTGATCAAAACACAAGTTGTGTCAGGAAAACAGCAGCTTTTTTGGTTTTTGTTCATTGTTTCGTCTGAGCGTAACTGAACAGTATTCATAAATAGACGTTGGTGTATACATGCTTTTTAAACGTACCTGAGTGAAAATTTCAAAATGGATGGAAAACTTTTTAAAAAATAATTATGTATTGCATTTAAGTTAAACTTTACAGAACTTATGTTGAAATGTGAACAGCACATATCCTTTTACTAACTTTTTCTCTAATAAATTCTTGAAACGTTCAGTGCAGTATATAAACACATATAAACTACCAGTACAGAGCCTCCTATTTTAACTCGACACGACTGCCTCTACGATTCGCCGGGCCGCGCTCGAGTTCCCATTCTAAGTGGCTTGAAATAAACGGAGCGCTTAGTACTCAATAAGAAGTAAGAAAAATAGAATTATAACAGTTCCTTTGGTTATGAAAACTTCATCTTTTGATATTGGCGGGAAAAGAAATAAGTTCCTGTAACTTCAGCCTATCCCCCTCTCCCATTTTTTTTTGTCATTCAACTTGCTTTTTCCCCATATTATACCAAATACTTGAGAATGAGCATTATCTGTGAGTGTCTGAGTTAAAACTTATGGAGTGCAAGAGAAGATGTAGAAAATCCTAAATATGATTCCATATTCTTAAAATTAACTCGTTCATTTAATTATATTTGGATTTCGAAAAACAACATCTGTGTTCATATGAAACTCCGCATATGTTATAATCTATTTTATACATAAGGGGAATTTCATATTTAAATCAAATGTGTTTTTTAAATACCTATCAAGCTGAAGTGAGAACAAATATTACTCAAATCCTCGGTGATGAGGCCACTCACGGCATTCAGCTCTGTTTATTGGCTACTGATTGTAAGGGCTTCACGATGAAAACAAATAGAGAAACAGAATTTGTCATAAGATAAATGCTGGGTTTACACACGGCCAATTGTAAGATGGTAAGTAAGCTGCGCATGCGTATAAAGGCTGAAAAATTCTGTTCGATCTAGGGCAATTAAGTCCACCTACAAGTCCCCATATTATATTATTTTTCTTACTCCGAATGCGTTTGAAAAATTTGGTGGTTTTATTACAGTGAAAAAATTTATCACTTATCTTAGAATAATTTAGATATTTTTTGCTCTTTCTGATGAGAGGTTGTGTTTGTTTGTTTTTCATTTTAATTACCACTTTTTTCCTACAGCTTTCCTAATTAAGGTATGTTGACCGTATCTCTTTACTCTTTTTTTACGATGTTTATATGTTAACATCAATCTTTTTAATATGACAAGCAGTGAAAAAGAAAAATTCAGCGACGTCAATATTTCAACTTATGGCCAAGCAGGGAATACTTGAATCTATCTTGTAACATTGTTGCAAACATGTATCAGTACTTTTTTACACACGAGCTGCCCTAGTTGCGGTCTTTTAACAGGTAGAGCGTAAACCCTTCATAAAGATACATTGCAAGAAAGAATTATTCCTCAGGGCAACTCTTAAGACAGAAAGCCTCTCTTCTAGCAAAGATAGATCTAAATTGGGGGAGGGGGGAAAAGATTATCCTCACGGTTTGGAAAAGTAAATTCGCATTGTTGCATAATCATGGATGGAAAAGCTTAAATTGTTACATAACTGGTTGTTAAATTTATTTATAACATTAGTATGATTTTTTTCTTACTTATCTTGCAAGTTTTATTTAATATTTTATTTTTTTAATTAGACGCCTAAAAGCTTAAATAAACTTTCAATGACATAGACGGTATATAATCAAATTCAAAATTAAATAGCCTTTATGATACATTATCGCATTAAGTGCAATGAATATAATTTTGATATCATTTTTTTGTATGACTGTAAATTGATTTGCGGTTTTTAAAATGTATGCTTAAGACCGTGAAAATAAATCATGAAACTCTTAAGAACATCGTGATTCATTCATTTTTAGAAATTTTTCTTTACTATGTTTAATCACTATTATATGTACAGATTTTATTTTCTTATTTTCTATTTGACAAATATTACAGAGTCATTAGATCTTTTGATGATCTCAAATGAAAAATGAAGTATAAGGTTTATACAAAAACCTACTTTCTGAAAAATCAATTTTCGAATTTAATATTTAAAAAAAATAGTTTTTTGAATTTTTGTCAATAAGTCAATAATTTTTGAATTTTTGTCAAATAAGGAAAAATATTTAATTTAATTTATATAAAATAAAAAAGCGCAATTAATATCAAAGTCAAAATATAAAAAATATATATTAAATATCACATATACATATTACTTAATAATAATACAAAATAACGAATATTTATATCCTTTTCCATTATTTTAATTTCTCCGAAGAAAATAAGATTTTAAAAACATAAAATATGCACTGAGCGGTAGCTAAATCTGGTTCTTATTTTGGAAATAACACTGCCTGGAATTGAAAATACTCGTTCACAAGCTACTGAGCTTGGTTTTGCAGTTTTCATGGCATCAAATAACAAAACAGTTTTTTTAACACCCTGTATTTTATTTAAAATCTCATTGGACAGAAGCCGAAACTTTTTATTTTATGTCAGTATTTGAGAGAAGAAATTGATATAATAAAATTAAAGTTTTAAAATGTAAAATAGAAAATACAAACAAATTAGAAACATACTTAATACTTACAACTTACGTAATTTTACTTTAAAAAAATCATGTTAATTAGAACATATACCAATTGGAAGATCAAACTTTTCCTTATGTGTGCTTAAAGTAATTTCAGTAGTTAAACGCTTCGCCGACGAACAGTAGTTATTTTCAAATGTTAAAATTATTTTAATGAAAGAAAATAGTTCATGCGTAGAGTGTTTCTCTTCTTGCGTTCGATTTATCTTCAGATGTGACATATAAATTGGCGTGTAATAGAAATAAGGAAGTGGATAATTATTTCAAAAACTTTTCACATTTAAACATATTTTTTTAAATAACAATACAGAAACAGAGGATTTTATTTACATACAAATTATGGAAAAATTTATGCGTAGTAAAACTCAGTCTATGTTATGAAACTCGAGAATAAGACTGTATTATTTCACTATGCTTTTCTTGTGTTTCTAATTGATGAAGTCAATATTAATTTTTATCCTGTCAGAAAGGGATGTTGTTTTTGTGACGAGGTTTTCGGCATCAAGAAAAATCCATAGGCGAAAAATATAAATTTTTCTATCGGCACGAGCATCTCAAAAAATCAGCTTTTAATGGCATGTTGCCATTGCATTTATAAAATCTCTGGTTTAAAAAAATAAGTTAATGACTACAGCAAATAAAACCTAGAAAAATGTCGTTTTGAGCACGTGATTAAATGAAATGTTATATTTTAAAAAACAATAAAAGCGTGACAAAATTTCTTATGATCGCTTGCAATACTAAAGGAACTCATTCAATGAAACCATGAAAATGAATAAAAATATAATTTAATATGCACAAGCGCGTGGTGCTTGGCCATTCAAGAAATTATCTTCTGACATGATACACTGAAATATGCATAATAGATTTCATTAAAAAAAATTTCAATTATATTTTCGTTAAGCTGCTAAAGATTTTGACTTTTTTGCTTTTTTTAAATTTAATATAGAAATGGATTGCTATTTCTTTTTTTAAGAAAAGTGTTTTAAAAACGGGTGGAAATTCAACCAATTTTGTCTCGCTGTCCGTTTTTTTCATATACACTAAAAATAAGAAACAATAATTTTGAATACTTCCGATATCGCATGATTCATCTCATTTATCTCTGCATGTATTTTATATGTATCCAATACTGCAAAATTCATCTCACTTTTCGTTTCATATCACCAAAATGCAAAACTTTCGTGCCTGGTAAACTGAATACTAAAATGCAATGCTTTCCGTAAAATTTAATTGTGGTTTAATACATAGCTTGTATTTGAAGGCTCATTAAGCTATATAATGTTACAATCAATATCAACATTCTACGACTGGTAGGAAACAAATGAAACATTAGTATGACTTCATTAGTCATGAACTATTTACTCTTTCGGTAGATGCTTGCTCTTATTAATTTGTAATCGGAAGTTAATTGATTTGGGGGAAAAAACTCTACTCCTTGTTTGAATTTTATAACAATCCTCGTAAAAAATGAAACCTAGTTAGGTTATTTGTTTTGTCCGAAGTATTTCTTCTAAGAATAATTTATATATCTTGTTGGAATTTGTTTTTTTAGAGGACATGAAAATGAATGTGATTTACAAGATCGCATTTGCACATTTTTTTGTCAGCTTATAGTTCTGAGGACGATGGACTGCTAATATCAAAATATGAGATTGGATTATAGTTTCAATTATTAGAAAAAATTTAATTCCTAATCTTTGGCTTAAAATTCACGGCATTGCATAGAACGGAAGTGAGAATTGTGGATGTGACCAGAGAAGGAACGATCTACTGTCGATGTAAAATATTTGTTACTAGCATTCCATTTGTCGCTCCTTATTTGGCAAGCACAAAATTACTTCTTGTTTCAGTAATTAGATGAAGCTAAATAGGAATTAGATGATGCTAAATGAGAGAAAATTCTTTTTTGATATATTTCTAGTTTGTTAAAAAAATATTCAGTTTTGATTTGTGTCTATTTTAAACTGTGTCTGTATATCTACCGGGTGTCCAAAAAGTTCCCGTACTCCAAATTTAAAAAATCATTTTCCATGATTTTTTTTTCAAGTAGATTAAATTTTGCCATACGAGTAATGAAACCATGGACATGCTTGAAGCTTTTTTCGACGATCGACTTATCTCAAAAAATGTTTGGCCACCTCGATCCCCTGATCTAGCCATCCCGGACTTTTTTCTGTGGGGATATTTAAAGGACAAAATTTATGAAGGTGATCCTCAAACAATAGATGATTTGAAAATCGCAATTACCCAAAGGATACAAGAAATCACTCCTAGCATGTTAAAACGCGTTTCGAAAAACATGCGCAAACGAGTTCAGCTTTATCTCCAAGAAAGGGATGGACATTTTGAACATTTATTATAAATGTAAGTTTATTATTTTTTCCTTAGTTATGTTAAAAGTGCTTTTTATCATTGGCATAAAAATAATTATTTTTAAACCTACTGTTTGTGTAAAATAAATTCACAAATCATCAGTACGGGAACTTTTTGGACACCCTGTATATTATTCTATTATTAAGCTACATTATTTACTATTTCATATATAAGCTATAATATATACTGGTGTATCTCAATATAATCTCTCGATAAATCTCAATGAGACCACATTTGTATGAAAAAAAAACAACCCGTGAGTAATGAAGTGCTAAACTAGGAATCTATACATTCTACAAGATAGATTTTTCAAAGTTTTTATGTTAAGATATTTTTTTTTCTTTGTGCTTCATTTTTATTTTTTGTAATTTTTATATTTTAATCTAAGTATTGATCAATTTTAATTATTACATTTTGATTCCTTAATTCGAAAATAAATCGCGTGGAAACTTTATCGTAAATTCAATAATAATGAATATTTTCCAATTTTTACTTTTTACATGGATTAGATATATGTGATTAGGCAAATAGAATCAGAAATATTAATATATTTAGTTATAATAGAGAGGATATTGATTCAATGAAATAACTACATTAACTAATGAACTAATCAATAACTAATGAAATATACATTAAGCTTTTAAAATGTGATTATTTTGTTGTTAACCTGATTAATTGAATGACACTTGAACAACAAAAATTATTTTCATTTCGCTTTATTTTGCACAAAAGCGAAAAAAAAGAATTACATGTATAGAATCTGGAAAATAAAAGACAAATAACGCATTTTTAATTAAAATTTTTATATATTGAAGCAATACAGCAAAAGAATCAAGAAGTTTCAGTCAAGGCGTTCCGGTATTTTACTTAATGAAACATAGTTTAAGGAGATGTCAGCGATTACAAAAAAAGATTAAATCTCTTTTTTCAATTCTCACCGCTTCCGAAATTCTAAATTAATTTGCACATAAATCATACAAAATCCAAATAAAAAAATAATCAGCTTAAAACGTTTCAGCTCAAAGATTTATCCGAAATCACTTCAAGCTACTTGTTATATCTAAAGGATCAAGAAAAGCACGGTTCAATTGTTTCTAAGTGCAGTAAATCCAATAGTTTTACTCAAGGTCAAAATGTGTGATTTTACTCTTGGAACCACTTCGGAAATCTGATAATCTGTTAAAGATTTACTCTAT
>JAOUZG010000273.1:3480533-3490903 GCA_026289955.1 Argiope argentata
TATATATAATATAAATTGTCAAATTTTCAATCGTTAATAAAATACTTCTTATGCATCCACTCAAGTTTAAGTAAATTTTTTAAACTTGTAGTGGATGATATTTGATGTTAATACAGTTTTTTCAAATGTTAATTCATTAGTTTTTTATTAATTAATTAAAAACTAAATTTCTAGCCAAAATTCTTTATTTCCCCATTGCCAAATAAGTGACGAATTGAATCTGTTTTTCCCCACGCTAATGAATTTAGGCTTAATATGTTTTCGACCAATTATTTCAAAGGACTCTGTTTATTTTCTTAATGTTTAATGCATTTAAAATTAAACATTGTTAATGAATCGTTTTTTCGGATTCATTTTGAAGTGCTTTTGAATTAAAATGAAACAGAATAAAGGAAATTAAAAATTTCTAATCTGCATCGCGTTAACCTATCTGGTGTAGAAAATTCATGCATTTCCGATGCCTCAATCGGCATTGAAAATTCAACGTCAATTGAGTGTGTTCTTGATCTGTTCTGATTTATTTTCAACGGATACGGATTTGATTTTGTTTTGGCCAGGCATAATTTTCTGATAAATTATTCATATTAATTGTAATTATTTAATAAAAAGTAATTAAAATAAAATTTTTCCTTGTTGATCTAAGTAGGAATTGGCTTAATTTTTTTATAACACTTGTTGTTAAGAGCAAATCTCACAAAGAATGAAAAGAAAAAGAGTTCAAGAAAATTTGCAACAAATGACCTCGTTGTCCTACAGCATGTAACGATGTCAATTTGGTATTAAGTATAAAATTACCATCAATAGTATCCATAATTGATTACTTTGCAATTTTTATATATTATAAAATCTCGGGGCAAACTCCATTAAACGATCATTTCGAATAAAAGTTAAGTAGAATAATTGTTGATAATATTTAAAGCTAAACTATTCTATTATTTTTAATATTTCTGATATATATATAAGTAAATTTATATCATTTATTTTTAAATATGTATTTAAGAATTAATGTAAAAATATATCTCGTAGCTCTTTTTGTACAATCTGTTTTAGTTGATGTTGAGATACGATACTATAACTACCAATTTCTGGTGTCTAGAGGCGCAGTAACATGAGTATTAATTCCATTAAATAACTATCCTATATGCTATCACATAAAAAGAAATATGGAAGTGGCCAAAATATTATAGTTTGAATAACATATAAATATGCTATCGTGACTCAAACGTATAATATCCATTTCCGATAATGCTCAAGATATGATTAAAAGATTATTAATCTGCAATAAATGAATAAAATATCATATAATCAAAAGAGACAGGCTTCAAAATAAAAGTTATCTATGTAAATATTGCTACAAGTGCCGCGAAAACTCACCGAAGTTGATGATGTTTGGCGAGGAGCTTCGCGCTGGCAGGGTTGATTTGGCGAAAGGAATAGTCTAACAGCCGCTAGATCCTTCATGAAGCAGCACGTTGCTTCACGTGTTTTTGCGCGCGCGCTCAATCGGCTATATAAGGGACGGGTTGCCGTAACCTGGCAGTTAGTTGAGAGTTTTCTCTCGGTAGAAAAACGTTTCGCTGGACTAGCGGATTACTGAGCTGTGTTTATGTTAGATGTTAATGTTGTATTATTGAGCTCGCTGTGATTTACTGTTTACTGTGCTATACGATAGCTATTTTGCAGTCTGTTTTTATCGTGCGTAAAGCTCGTATTAACGCTGTAAGTGACTGTTGACTGCTGTATTGTTTTTATCTGAAATTTTACTTTATCGAGTCATCCTGTAAAAACTTGTAAATAGCTGTAAATAAATTTGTTTATGCTGTCCTCAAGTAAATATTCAATCCGAACCCGCTACACTAAAAACGTAACAATATATTTCAAAAAAAGAAAATTTTTAAATGTCTACTACTGTATTTTCCAATACGTTTGCAGAAATTGTTTTTAATTACTGATTACTACTGTTAATTTTGATGCAGCACAATTTTTCAGAAGCAGCTTGTACTTCAAATTGTTTTTTATGAGATATCTGCAAATCCAACTACATTATATGGATGTTATAAGCATCGTGCGAACGAATTTTCGGTAATATTTAATATTAAATTAATTAAAAAATTCTAGGAATTAATTAAACTATAATTAATTTTTCAGAACATGTAAATATATTATACATATTTACTTAATATGTGCAATAAAGAATTCCTACAACTTTTTATTCTTCAGCAATTAAAAAATAAAATATATGAACTACCTTGAGTAATGTTATTTTTAACCTCTGCCTGTACAGATTAAATTCTTTAGCTGAAGGCAAATCTCCTTGGAATTCCCAGTAAATTTTTAATGAATGATATACCAAAGCACTACTCTACTATTAAAGATTTCATCAACTACTATTAGAATTCTTTGTTTTTTTTATTACTGTATTTACTGTAATCAAGTGATTATAACAAAAGGAAAATGAAGATATATAACCGTGAATCTTTTTTTTTCACATAGCCCAAATATCAATGAAAATACAAAAAAAGGAACTATTAGCAACAAATGTAAAGAAATAATTGGGGAAAGTCCCAATATGTCAAGAGATTAACAAGGAAGGGAATTATTATTATTTTTTTAAATGAGAAGCAATCTCCCCTCCCCCTTGCATTTTCCGTCTTTAAAAAGCTTTCTTTTTATAATAACATAAAATTTGTTAGTAAATAATTTGAAATAGTAATAATTTGAATAGCTTTCATTAGATTCTCATAGCGTTCTTTGTTTTAATTCTGTAGTCTAAATTTTGGAATAAATATAGAATAAGTAATGATAGCATAAAAAATAAGAGATGTGGTAATTTCCCATTATTGTGTTTGACCTATAGGCATTTGACTTTGAAATAAATAACTATCTATTTAAATCAATAAACTGATTTAAAAAATTTTCTTTTTTAAATTCGATACAATTCGAGAACTTAGCAATACAACAATAGCTTTTACGCTGATGAAAAACGTTAGTTAATGGAACAAAAGAATGAAAGAGAAGGGGGAAACTGTAGTTGTACTCTGAGTTAAACTCTACAAAACTTTTATCATTAGTACAAGTCACCGCCGATTTCAAGATAATTTTTCAAAAGAAATAAAAAATAATAATGGTGTTTCTAATTTTAAATATAGTAGCATTATAAAAACTGAGACATGGTTTGTCGGTTTTTTTCTTTTCTTTTCTTTTTAAACTTAACTATGCAGCAGCAATGACGAGCTTTCAAAATGTCCATAAAGCGCAGTACGCATAGATATACAGGGTGTCCGAGAAGTCTTTGACACATTTCAAAAATTCGGTAAAAAAATAATAATAAACGAGATAGAAAGTAAAATTAAATTACATTTACTACCCCATATAGTAAAGTTTTTTTAAAAATTCAAAACTGGCCGGTAGATTGCGGTACTGAAACGTTAGAAAGAATTATTTAGAAAATGGCTTCTCCAAGTGAGCGCGCGTTTTGTGGTATGTGGTTTTTCGAATCGAAATCTGTGACTCAAGTTCAACGTAATTTCCGAAATATGGGAAAAGACCCTCCATCTCGTAACAGCATTATTGCATGGAAAAAAAGTTTTTGGAAACTGGGAGTGTCCTGGGTCGACACAGAAGTGTCGTCGATGGAATTCATCAGTCATTCGCTAGTAGCCCCCGAAAGTCAGGGGCCCACATCGAGGTGTATTGATACGTTAAAAAAAAAACTTTACTATTTGAGGTAATAAATGTAATTTAATTTTACTTTCTATCTCGTTTAATTTTTTTAACCGAATTTTTGAAATGTGTCAAAGACTTCTCTGACACCATGTATATTAGCTAAAATATCGAAAAGTAATACTTAAAAGTAATGTGGAATATACATAAAATAATTTTTTAAAGATGTCAGCATTAGAGAATAAATTGACTAGTTATCAAATTCGTATCGATGAAAGCTAATTTTTGTCTAAAGTTATACAAAAATTGGTTTGTAAAATAATTTGCTCCGAAGTTATTGAGGAAGAATTAAAAAAAATTGAATAATTTCAACCAAAATTCTTAATAGATTTTGAAACAATTTCTTAATGTGTACCTATAACATAAGAAGTAATTACTCTCCGAATTTGGAAGCTTTAGGTACATTTGATTGATTTAAAACCTTTTCTTTATAAGTGTACCTATTTTCATTTCATAGTTACATACAGTTAAAAACACAAATTGTTGGTTTTTGCAAAAGTCATAAATGATAATTTTAACCATATGTGATTGCTTATTTCTCTCATATAGTCACATCGACGTTTAACAATAAGGTCCTTGTAAATTATGATAAATGATCTTATCGGATGTAGTCACTAGTATTACTAGCGTATCTTTCCTGTCTAGAAAATGCTACAAACAAATTTACTACCTGCAAATTTGAAACCAATATCTGTAAATCAATGACGAAAGCAGTTGGTGATTTAAAAACTAAAGTGAATGAGAAAAGAAAACTAACTATTAATATACACTATGTCCCTAAATTAAAGATAATTCAGAGGCCTATGGAAATCGAACTCTAAAATGAATATATCCGGCGTAAAATGACTACTAGCATCTAGAAAAATCCTATGCAAATAGCAGGAAGCCACCGAAAGGTACCGACAGTACGTCGCAATGACACGAGTGAAAGAGAGCGATGTGTAAGGAATACAGGCAAAGAAATAAAATTATTTGTAAGCGTTTTATAAGCCTTTCACTGCATTAACCGCATAGTTATGATGCAAGTGACGCAATTTGGAGGATTTTTTACTTGATAGAATTATCGGCTGTCTGGAATAAGGGCATGGCCAGTTGGAAGTATCCGTGGAACTTGGAATCACCCAGAGTATGATCTCCAAACTTTGGTAACTGTTCCAAGATTATGTTAATGTGAGTAGGCGCTACAGCATAGGTCACCCCAGAATTACAATGCCGAATGAGGACCAGTGGTTGGCAGTTACTGCCAAAAGACGGAGCACAGCAGCAACCTTCTCGTCACTTTCTTCAGCCGCTGGTACGACTGTTTCAAGGCAGACCGTGTACAGACGCTTAGGGCTGATTGGTCTACATGCCCGTAGGCCTGTCAGATATGTTCTACTTACGACAAATAACTGTCGCCTGCAGTTAACCGGGTGTAGGGAGCATGTATTATAGACAACACAACAGTGGGCTTGTGTGATGTTTCCCGACGAGTCCAGATCAACTTGTTGTCTAATTCTCGTCAGACTTTCATATGGAGAGCGCCAGATACCCTTTACCATAAAGAGAGCATCATTTAACGACACCGTTACGGTGATGCAGGATTGCTTGTTCGGAATTATTTTGGTTTCAGAACTGATATACTCAAATTGGAATCATGACAGGCCAACTCCACCAGGGCGTCATTCTGGAACAACATGGATGTTTGTTTCGTGACGCCATGGGTGCAGAATTCTCATTTATGGATGGCAATGCCAGTCCTCAGAATGTGAACATCGTAAACGAATGATTTCGATCGGAGGATATCACCCGTATGGATTGGCCAGCATTTTCACCGGACTTGAATCGAGTAGAGCATGTGTAGGATATTCTTGGCCGACGAGTTGCAGCCCATCAACTACTTCCTACATGTCTTCCATCGACCTGATATTGGGAAATCGACCTGACCTTGGAAAATATTACACTACTCATCATTGCTTGATGAGTGGTGTAATATTTCCCAAGATCAGGTCGATAATTTGATACTCAACATTTCGGACGATGCAATACAGTTCATTGTCCGGACTGTATTACATCGTCTGGGAGACATACTATGTACTATTATACCAACAATGTAATATTGGTTTTTGCAATTTTTTTTGTAATTAGTTCCAAAGAGCAAAGAATCGCAATTTTTATTTATGATGTCTAGCATATAGCATCTTTTTTTACTTTTTCACCTTTTTTAATAAATAGGCTTTATAAATAAGGTACATTTGTTTTGCCTCTAACTCTTTCTTTTCTGAACTTGCATTATCCTTAATCTATAGACATGAGTGTAGATGAGAGATATGGGATGAATTTTTTTACTTGGACTTTTGAGGTAACTGATATTTCCAATTCTATTTTAATTTTGTAATTAATTTCCAAATTATAATTGATATGTAATCTATGCCACTTAAAAATTAACTAGCCACTTTTATTCCTGGTTTCAAAATTTCTGCGAATAATACCCTTTCAATAATTTTTAAAAAGCGTCTATGAATGTTAACGGTTGAACTTCTGAATATAAGGATATTTTTGATAATATTGAATTTATCTGCTGCTAAAATTATATGCCATAATGTTGCGTATTTAATTTATACAAACAATCCTTCTGTGTTGCTAAAATTTTAAGGCTCTCAATAAGTTTAGGATATTGCTAATTTTGATTTATGTTGGATTCTATAGTCCTTCTATCAGATTTTGGGTGAGACTTTTAGTCTTTTTGAAGGAATCTAGTTATTATTATAGACCATGAAATTACCCTAGAAGAACACTAATTCTCAGGTGGTACCTCTTAAATACCTTAGATAAATTCATGTTTTAGCTTTTTATTTACATGAGACTATTTCTCTATTTTTGATCTCAAGTACGATTACCATTAAGTCCTAACGAATAAGGAAAATAAATTAAAGGAAAAATGCCTGTTTCAGTTATTAATTATTTCGATTATTTTTGATTAATTCGACTTTTAAAGTAATTTCATGACTTTCGGTTTGCGCAATGCTGCTCTGACCATGCAGCGTTTCATAATACACTTCAAGGTCTTAACATAAATTTTATTTATGATTTCGTTTCATGGTCTTCTAATTGCATCTTCATTACTAGATGAGCGCTTAAATAATTTAAAGCAGGTTTTTAAGCGAATTTCAATTCGTTTAAAATATTGAAAACTGTGTTTTTATGACGAAACATTTATCATTTATATGGTAAGAGATTCATAAAAAAAATTGAGATGAAAATTATTTCAGTACTCGAGATGCTTTTAAGGCATATTAAACTTTTTTCCTGCGATATTTATCTAAGGTAGTTCAAAAACAATTACTTTTGGAACAGATATTTGACAAAGAAAAAAAATCCATCAAATTGATCTAAAAAATGATTATGTTTGCAAATGAACTTTAAATAAACTAGATATTTAATATATCCAGTTCACATTCTGAAATGATTTTAATAACTTACCATCTCATAAGCTCTTAGTGGATATGCTAAGCAATTATCTTTTTTCCATATACGAATATTTTGAAATAGAATGAACGCTATTTAGCCTTTTAGGATCAACATTCTTATTTTCATTAGGGAAAAAAGTACATGACAATGTTTTAGCTAGAAACATTTGATTACCTAATATATACATTATTTCAAAATCACGCATCAGTATTTTAGTGTTGTTCTTTGCATTAAAAAATATTTTAGGGATAGTTTTCGTAACGATTGCCAATAAGAACCTATGGTCACTTAATACAATTACTTTACACTCATATGCAAAATGAAGATATTTTGGAAATGAAAAAACAATGACAATTGTTTCTCTATTACTGAATGCCTGTATTCAAGAAACAATATCTTTCAGTAAGTAAAGATATATAAGTCAAATGATGCAGTTTGTTTATTTTAATATTTAACTTTTATTTCCTTTACTATAAAATAAACAAAACATATATTGTAAAAGACGTGTGATTAAAATAAAAAAATCTGATAGATATCTTTTGGAGAAAATATTATAAATAAATAAACGTTGGTATTTCGTTTAGGTTTATTGGAAAATCCTCAATAAAATATTTGAAAAAGAAATTAGGAAGAAATGCTGAAATAATTTTTCCGGCTATAAAATCTGATTAAATTTTAATTGCAATACTGAAATTGTTTTTTTCCAGATGATTAATTTTAATAGTTGACTTCAATAACTGCAATTCCGCCAGTTTAGTTTAGTTGTAAAGCAACACTAAGGCTATTTTGGGACGAACCTCGTAATTTTGAACCGCTGTCAGATGAGGATGACGACAACTGAGCTGGCACCCCTCTCCACATCACACCACAGCAGCGGGAGGACGTTTCATCCTGATAGATTTAACATTCAACAGACCCCCTCATGAAAGACGAAATGTTCCCTTATGTTCTTAGATGAAATCCGATCGAAACCGTAAAACTCCCGAGTAGAGACTTCACCACCTGGCCATCATGGATTTGTAATTCCTCCAGATCGAATCATTATCATAATAATAATAATCTCAAAGAGATCTATTATTAAGGTATTTGTCTACTTATTTCAAAGGAACAATTCTAGGAATTGTAGGAAAGGAATCAGTTTTCTTTCCATCTTAATTTTGTTTATTATTTTATTTAAAACATCTCCATTTTCTCTTCAAAACAGAGTTCTTAAAAAAAAACAATTCCTATGTATAATTCAGCCATATACCTGTTATCTTCTTTCTACTTGTTAAATTGTTTGCAATATTTCTGTTAATATTTTGAAAATTGATGTAGAAGATGTTCTGTTTTTAATGGGTTTTTTTCCCGAATCCAAAATGATCATTAATAAATTTATAGATGTCTTTTTCACAGGCATTCAAAGACAATGAAGCTACAAAAATTGATAATTTCTTTAAAACAGTTTTCAGCTTCTACAAATATTAGGTAGGGGAAAAAGAAATCCGTTATTATTTTACAGCCATCTACCGAGAAAATAATGGATTTCTTTTTCCATTATTTTCAAAAATTCTATATGGAAAGAAAATAATGGAAAGAAATCATTATTTTCTCGGTAGATGGCTGTAAAATAATAATGGATTTCTTTTTCCCCTACCTAATATATTCATTTATTTTATTTTAATCTTTCAGAAGTTAATTATTTGATTTAGGAGACGATGCAATTTTTTCAAGACTTATTAAATTAGCTGCTAAATAATAATTTTCTATTTAAGTAATCATAATGAGAATTCGTGCTCGTGTGACAGTACGCTGGGAGGATTTAATTCAAAAATTCACTATGTATATCCTCACAAGTTGAGATCATGTGCAGTTTAAAGGCAGATGTAAAGTGCCTTCACTTCTGTCACATTAACTGACATAAAAGATAAAACAGTATTTACTGTACTTGTCATTTCATTTTGACGACCATTTCGCCGTTAGACTATTGAAAATTAAATAGGTTTTCTTTAAAATCCACATCGGACCTCCTACCTAGTGGTTTTAGAGTATTTGATATTTAAAAAGTTCTTATTAGGTAAAGGCTAAAATGTTTGCTTAAACGTCACAATCACTTGACAAAAAAGATGCATCAGTTGTTTGATATTTAATTGAATAATTTCTTACATTTTTTGAAATAAGCGAATAAAAGGAGCCTGTAAGGCCCACCAATTTTGGCAACCCTTCTCACCCCCACATAGTAACCCTTCCTGTGGAGATACTCAAGAATATGGGGGGAAAAGGGTTGAGTGAGGAGATAAATCAACCAGAGAGATTCGATAAGAGATGGATTGCAGATCGAAGGAGGAATGTTAAGAGGCGAATCAGTAGAAGTCACAGTTGGAGTCGGGATCGGGAGAGAACAGGTTGATAAAGGAGGGGTCGGTCTGAGATGAAGACTGACAAAATCGAAACATTATGGGATAGATTGAATGCCTTTCGTATTTTTGTTTTATGTGAGTGCTGTGTCCCGTATTTACATGTTAATAAAATTTTGGGACTAAAACTGGATGTGATCACCGTTTCTGCTGCTCACATAAAAGAAGCCCCACATCTTACAGAGCCGAAAGAGTTTTAAAGTTAAATCAGTAGCATGGATTTCATGTATATCACGGTAGTTTGAAATATTCCTTTTTTTTAATCAGATAATGTCATCAGAATTGTTTCGATTAAATCTCTAATGTGGCTTGAAGATGATCGATTTTCACGATAATGATTTACACTATTCAATTTCATTGAAAACCTTTTAGATGATGCAATATTCATGAGCAATTAATGCCTCTCAATTTATTCACCTAATCTTACACTGATTAAAATTACCTTGAAACTGCTCTTATTGGTTTTATCACTTGTTTCATTTTTGAAATGCCTGTCAATGCCATATTTTGAGATTAAAATTATACGGAAATACTTCGTAAGATTAAGTATTTTTCAAACATTTTGACACGAGATAAGATTAAAAAAATTGATATCAGGCATCTATCCTTGAAAGAAGAATGCTTTGAAGAATGAAACTAAAGGTATTTTCTATTTCATTGCCGCTTTTTCTATTTCTACTATTAGTTCCCTCTCTTCTTATATATACCTTGTTCAAATTTTCACTAATACTTATAATAAACCTCAATGCGTGAATGTGTGTGTGTGTGTGTGTGTGTGTGTGTGTGTGTGTGTGTGTGTGT
>JAOUZG010000273.1:3490913-3545319 GCA_026289955.1 Argiope argentata
GTGTGTGTGTGTGTGTGTGTGTGTGTGTGTGTGTGTGTGTGTGTGTGGTGACCACACCGTTCATCCCACAGCTACCAAATTTGGCATGTATATACCTTGGAAGCAGGGAATGCGCCCCTAGAAGCCATTTTTCAAATTTTTAATTAGAATGTCAATTAATTAAAAATTAAAAGAAAATTTCACGTTTTTTCGTTATAAGTACTGAAGATATTTAACTTCAATAACTAGATTTTTACATCATATTTTAACTGATGAACATTTTTTTAAAAGGATACTTATGTTTTGGCCAGCAAATTAAGTTTCTATTTTTAAGATTTTTTTATTTATTATATTTTTTTAGCAATTTATTAAGAAAAATAAAATTTAACCTACACGTGCTCATTACCGTGAATAGGAAAAATTATCTTCTATTAAAATGTTGGCAACATATTTACAAAAGCTCAAATAAAAAAAAACTATTATTGCAAATTTAAATTTTAAAAATATAATTTTCAGCACGTATTTGTGAGAAATGAGAAAAAAAATTGAAATCTGCTATTGCAAACTTCAAGTCATGCATTATTATTTTAAGTCCTAGTTTCTCGTAATTAATTTAAACCCTTAGCATAGTTTCAACCCTTTTGAAACAATCACTTGACCATCAGATTACGCGTATATCGATAGTTAGAAATATTATATACTATTTTTTTTTGTCTCAAAATCGGTCATGCTCCAAAACTTCGACCTTAAAGCCTTTTTTAAAAAAATGTCAATACGGTTTAAAATGGTTTGATATGATTACGTGACTGTTGTATTGAAATAGTTAATTTTCAGAAAAGCAATATTTGTTTCCCCTTTATTTTAAAAACCTTAAAATCTTTCAATATCCAAAACTTTTTTTGCTAGCTAGAAAATTAAAAATGAGAGTTTTAAAAAAACTACATAATAATTATAATATATTTGTATATATACACCTTTCGATACCTGTCTTCGATGTTTCATGTTGATTTTCATTTTCTTCTTTGTGCTTCTGCGAACACCAACTTCTTACTATACTGCCCCATATAGGCCAGACAAGAGAATCGGGTACATCACGGATATTCATGCCAAGTTATAATTTTTTGTTGGCGATAAGTTACAATGTGGCAACTAGATTTATCATTTTCTAATAACTATAACAGTGAAAAATGGATACTCCAAAATCAATAGATCGCCAAATTTCTGTGGCTGCATTTTGTGGCTTCAAAAGCATTAAGTCAAAATAACATCATGTTCTTACATGATGATATAATTTCAAAAAAAATATTTTCTATGATCATATACGATACATTTACAATATTTGCATTATAATTTCAATAAATCAGTTAATATGTTTTAAATTATAACCTTTCAATTCAGAGCTAATATGTAAAACTTTAATAATTTAGATAGATGAGTTATAATTATTTACTTCCTTTTAATCATTTTATTTAATGTAACTTTAATCAATAAATGCTGTAATAAGAACGTTTAGCTTTCATAAAAATCATATGTGCATTATATTCAACAAAGCATTCTTGAGACACTAATGTTTTAAATAAAAAGAGTTGCTCTGCAATTAATTAAATCTGCCATTAAAATTTATTGGATTTATGAAAATTTGAATACTACTATTCAATAAAAACGGGCGATTTAAAATCACTTCATCGAACATCAATAATGCACCAATTGTGCCCAGGGTTTCTCAAGACTGATTGGCCTAAGATTATAAAAATGTCGATTGTTCTAAAGTATTTTATTCAAAACTTCACAAAGCTATCAGATTTGATAGAAGAATAGATAGCAGATAGCATGTCTTTATCAAGACATTTATTTACTGATTTAAAAGTTGAAGCTTCAAGAATATTTCGGAGAATATGATTCTTTGGGACTAATCGCCCCAATCACCTTGAAACCTCATTTAAATCACCTAGATGACTTTGAGAAAATTGTGTTGAATAACTCTTGAGATATTACATAAATTATGTAAGATATTCTTTAATTCACATGAGGTTTAAATGCTGGGCGACTCTGTTTTCAGAACTCACATTTTTTTTTTTTTTTTGAAAAAAGTAGTTTGTTTTAGTAAAAAATGTTTTTATATTAATTACAGTGCAATAATTTTCACTTTAATTTAAAGTAGAAATTATATACCGGAAAGAACTGAAAATTAGATACATATTACGTTATGGCTTAAGGCATTTATAATGTGTGTGAGTGTATTATATGACTATCGAAAATTTAAAGCATTATGAAGCTGGAATTAAACCGACGGTGGTTTAATATAATTATGACTTTAAGACAGAAATTCCTCCCACGGTATGCCAATATAAATGCTTGAGTAACTTTAAATATGCCACTCAGAAGTCTCAAAAGAAGCTTAGTATCTTAGCTTAGAGGCATTAATAAATAAAATATCCTCGTTATCTGACGATGGCTTAAAATTTACGAATAGCCCCTAGTACTACTCCTCATCTCGAAAGGGTATTCTGCGAACTGTTGGCCATTAAAGAAAGTTTTAAACCGATATCCTGTAGTGTGATAATTTATACCGATGGAATCAATTTTTGTATCATCACAACTAAATTACAAACATAATGGTGAGTGTCATTCAAGATTTCCTGTGAGTCTCACATTCCACAACAACACAATAAGACGCATTTGAGTTGTACTATGTAAATATGAATTGCTTCTTCATCTACAACTGAGTGCAAAAATGAACAATCTTGATTTTTTGGATGACAAAGGAGAATTAAAGGTTAATAATTTTTTAATTGCTGGTATTTGAATTACGGTAATGATCATTTCGTTAAAGGAGTACAGCCCAAATATTAAATTCTAGTTTAGTTCAAATGAGATTTTTTAAAAAATATTATCTTCAACATGAAAACCTTTTTAATGAAATCGTATCGCAAAAATTGCTAAACCTTTTGAGAGAAAATTTAATGCCCCTTCGTCTCATTTTTTCTTAAAATATGAAATCAGAGAATTCAAATAAATCAGTTAGAAAAACTTTTGGATTTATTCTAAAAACGAAAGCCGAATTAAATCTTTCATTAGATCGATCAATTATAATAATTACTAACAAATACGGTATTACTCCCTTACAGGCTATGGTTCCTTTCTTTAATACTTATATTATTTCAAATTCATCAATCCACTAAACTGTACATCTGGTTCACAGAATAATGTAGATCGCTATTTCTTTCTTAGTATTTATACTTGAGGATTTCATGTAAGCAGACCTACAAATGCGAACAAACTGCATGATTTAAAATTATAATCTATATAAGTATAAGCGAAATACCACTGACTCATCATGAGATCTCCGAAACTATACACCCGACTGATTTGAAATTTTACATAGTTACTCATTCCCCGATGTAGACGCTCACTAAGAACGGATTTTACGCAAATCATATAATAATGGATTTTCATATTTTTGCATCCCCTCGCCAAATCATAGTGGTAAGTGACATGGTAATGTTGCCATGGTAAACGTTTCCATTCAGGAAAATTTCTGTGATATTATGGACGATTTGATAACTTTGCCTGATAGATATACCCAAATTCAACATAGCACAATTGTCAGTTTGATGGTTGAAAGAAAGAGCAAATATGACTCCAACAAATAAATCATCTGATAGGATTAATACCTTTCTGCTTGAAAAAGAGTAATACATATACATAAAAAAATTAATGTCAAATGATTATAAGTGATTAAAAAATTTGATTTAATAGATTAAAAAATGAACAAATATAAAAAATATATCATTAGTTTTATATTGGCAATTTTTGTGGTGTAGGCTTTCTGGGCATCCCGCCACGATAAATAACGGAGACGCATCCCATTACACAGTACCTCATGGGTGATGTGCAAATCTGTGTATGACAGATTCAATGACTGGCTTTATATTTCCTGACTTTAATTTTTTAAAGTTTACATCAATTATCAATTCGAAATAAGATATTTTGTCGATATAAGAAGTCTAAGTTCATATTCAGATTAGTAGAATGTCCAGCGAACTGCACGGGTATCAGCTAGTTTAATAATAAGAGTGGTCAAGTGAAGTTCTTAGGATTTCCACTTGCATCTGGACGAGCTTCTTGGACAAAGGAGGTTTATTTGAAATTTATAACTTTAATACTTTTAGCATTCGTATGAACTTTGATTTCGTTTTAAGAATTTAAAATGTCATGTTTTGAATAGCTATCCATGCTATTTAACTGCTGTACTGCATTTCATTTTTATTAATGATATTCATGATTCTTATGTGTGTGTTTTCTGCTATCGTTGCGAGAATTCATAGTTTTCTCTTAAACACGAGTTTTGTCTGCTGAGTTTGTTCAGGATTCTTGCATGCTTGCTTTTTTTCATCCACATTTTCAGTAATTTGGTACTGATGTAATCGCTGGTTGGTTTTGATAAGTTTACGTATTGCACTTTAATTTCACATCGTCCATCCCAAAGACTTAGTCCTTTGGGTAGGCTGAGTCGGTGGGGCAAATGAATAAATAAATATTTTCTTTTGAAAGAAAAAAAACTTTAATTTTCTAATACATTTATTTCAATGAAGGTTCAAATACTTGTTTTTTTTAATTTATTGACAGAGATTTAACTAATACTTATTGTGATTGCTAAAAGATAATTTTTTTTGATTAACTCCAAATTAAACTCATATTTCCCGAAACATCTTTGTTTCCTGAATTTAGACTGCACTTGAACCTACATTTATCTACACTTGAAATTTGACATTATCTTGGCGTATTAATCCTTTGCACTCTGAAAAATAATTAGATGCAAAATTTTTCACCCAATACTAAGAGTTGTTTATTGCAATGAAAAATAAATATACATGATTCTTTTAAGTCGAATTTCTTTGAAAAATTAATCTACATCTCTTAACTATTATGTAGACGTTTTTAACAATTAAATTTGAAAGATAAATGAATAAAACGTCAAAATGATGCACAATCTTGAATGGGGAGACAGAGGCACCATCGGAGTTCAAATGGTTAAATTTCTATTGATGGATTTTTCCTTAGCTGAGTTTCTGCATAAAATTCTTGTAACATTCATTTAAATAGAAAGACTCTTAATAATTCATGAAACGTATTTATTTAATGTCACCTTCAACTTATTTACCATATTTTAATACAATTATGATGACGCCCCATTCCAATTAAAATATAAAATTTATCTTTAGCGATTTTTTAAATTTTTTTTAACAAAGCTGCAAAGTGAAATCTATTTAGAATTATTTTCTTTACTGTTAAACAAACAAAAGAAAGAAAATCGTGTTTAAATTACATGTTTGAACGTGGTGTAGAAAAATTGGTATGAACTTTGTATAGGAGCTATGCATGTATTGTAAATACTCATTTTAGATGTTTTTGAGATATCTTTTCTAACCTAAATAGCTGGAGAGGTTCCATTGCACTATCATATCTGTATCCAATCAACAAATTTTAAATCATGAGGCTATTTTTAGAGCGACAGTTTCTTAAAATGTGATAGATATAAATTGCGAAATGCGTAATGCTTTTTTTAAGGTATTTGCAGTTCTCATTTTGATAACCAAAAATAACAAGTTCTTTAGATTTTCATGTTTGTCCACATATTCGGGTTTTTAATAATTTTTTAACATGACATTATTCTATAACTATTTCAGTTAAGTATATTACAAAATTCGGACTAAAGTATAGTTTTCACATACATTGCAGAAGCATATACCTGAAAATAAAAACTGAAAATTTACTGACTTTCTTATTATGATGTGTATTTGTGGGGGATAAATGAATTTATCGAAAAACTGATAGTAAAATATTGCATTTTACCTGTTGGTGAGATTAATAAGTGCTTACCATGATTTTATCAAAAAAAGTGTTCAAATTCCAACTTAAGTAAATATTATCGTCTCAGAAAAATAGCTGAAAAGGAAAATATTGTTGTTACTTTAACTATACATTAAAGTATTCGTAAGATAAGCTAGATATGTTCGAAATTTTTATATCTATCCAATTCCAGCTAAAAGGGAAAAGAATCGCTTCGTGATTTTTATTATTTCTTAACTATAATAGCATCGTTTTAATATCTCTATTAGTACAGACTTAGAAAAGGCCAACTCAGGTGTCTTTTGTAAAATTACGATTTATATAATTATGTTTTTTTATTAACAAATATTCTGTTGTTCTTAAACATATGGAAAATAGTTAATACTCTTAAAACATTTTTAATTTTTTTTCAGGATTAATTGAATTTCGTATTCCGATTTTAAAACTATCCAGATTCTTATGACATTATAGAAAAAGCATTTGTAAACCTCATGAAATGAAACTTAATTATAACATTATTAATAATATCTAAATAGAGCATTACGTACATTGGGGACACATTTATGTCAACATGAAATCTGATGACAAATCGTTTAAGGTTTCAAGAATTCTTCCAAACGATTACCCTATTACCAATCTTCGTTAAGATCTAAGAAAAATTTGAGTACCCCTCTTTCTGTTGTAAAGCAGAAAACGAGAACAACAACCTGTACCTACCTGTTACGTTACGGTCAAGAATTCATCCCTGTTCTTATAAACGATTAGCAAAAAATATCCCGGATTACGTGGTAATCTAGGATACCACGTATTCGATTAATTACACTACGTTAAATATATTAATTAAAGATATATTCATTAATAATACATTTTTGACCAATTAATAACAGTCGATTAATTTTATACGTTTTTATAATTATTAAATGAAAACTTTTATATTTGCACAAAGCTCAAGAATTAGAAAATTAACTTAAAATTAAAAATGAATATTGTTAAGTCAAAAACGAGTGGAAATGTTGAATCTGACTGGCCATTAACTTTTGATTAAAATTATTTATTAGCTGGACGTCATAAAGCTCACTGTCTGAGGCCTCAAAATACTTAAACCTGCAAGTGCTCGAAATACTTCATTAATTTATATCCTTGAATATTACCAGGAATTCGTGACAGCTGTAAAAAGTGACGAAAAACTCTTAAGAGCGACATGCGTTGTGAAATGGGTCTTAAAATTCAGTATAAATGCACTTAATAATCTGACGGAGGAAATCATAACCGGTGCGATTTCTAAATTCCAGATATAAAATGGCGAAAGTATTCGACGTTTGGATTCTCCAACTGCACTCATTCCAGTACAAACATCGGCTGTTATCAAGCGTTGCTAAGAATCAGGTTGTTCTTAATCAGATACCAAAGGAGTACTACCGCAACACCATGTGATAAACATTCTGGGTTCTAAATAAGCAGCGATATTGCACTGGGATTTCAAGGAGCGGCAACTTCACATTAGAATTGTGTATGGTGCATCAGGTATGTTTGCAATTCTTACTTATTTTATATTGTGCTATTTGAAACTCCATTAATATGGAAAACAAGTACTATTAATCCTCATAAATGATTAACTCTTTGCACTCCGAAAAATAATTGGATGCAAAATTATTCACCTAATACAGAAAATCGTTTATTGCTATGAAAAATGAATATACATAATTCTTTTGAGTCGAGTTTCTTTAAAAAATTAATCTACATCTCTTAACCATTCTGAGGTGTTTTCAACAATTAAATTTGAAAAATAAATAAATAAAATGTCAAAATGATGCACGATCTTGAATGGTGAGTCAGAGGCACTATTGGAATGCAAAGGGTTAACTTTCAATGTTGATCCAAAGTTTTTTAATTGTATTTATTTAATAATTATTATTATTTGAATACAGTTCTAAACAGTTCTATTATTCATGACTCCAAGGAGTGATAAGCCTTAATTATTGGCATATAGAGTAATTATTTTTTCCAAATCAATTTCACTGTAATCAAAAACTATTCGCGTTAGTAACTGAACGTTATTTTTTGATTTCCCTCTTCTGAAACTGAATAATTACGTTAGCCTTTAATTTCTACATTTAACATCTATTCCTAAATACAGTTAAGCTTTTATTGACAAAATCGATTATATATCAATTTGTGACAAAATTCTGTTATTGCATCTAATTTCCGTAGCTTTAAATTATATTTTTTTACACTATAAATTTTTAATGCTACTTTTTATGGCAACCACTATTTTTTCCTTGTTCTACACTTTGAATAAAAGCAACAGTTCGTATTTTTAAAGGGGCCTATTTGAAAATTTCATTACAGAGTATATAAATTTTTTCAAGATGTTTGTTTCTCTTAAATTAGTGCAGAAATTTGCAATGCATCTAATATTCAATCTTTGGCTTTAAAATTCGTATTTATTGAATTAAATTTATTTTTTTCCTTGTAAATGCCTTGTTTCTACCTTAATTGGTTATCTGCAAAATTTCAATCTCATTCTTATCTGTGAAGTATTGTTTAACCATGTGCCACATGAAAAAATTTCAACACATTTAAAGAATCAAATAAATGATAACCACTTTTTTTTGCTGTTACAATTTTAAGAAATGAGAAAAGTTCGCATATTTAATTTAAATTTTCCTAATGTATAGTTTCTATAATATAAATTTTCAATCTTTTATGTTAATATACGGTAGATACTTTCTCTTGTTTCAATATGAAGACTGATCATCCCTTTTATAACTTTCAATACCGAAAGAAAGTTAATGAAATTCGAGATTTCTCTTTTAGAATAAACAAATGTATCATTGGTATATGGGAAACTCTGGGAAAAAGACTTAACTTTCACTATATTAATGTAACAAGAATAAAATGAAAATGCAATGAAATTTCCAGATTTATAGATAATCATTAAAACTGAAAACGAGAAAATAATACTAATAAAGTTAATGCTCAACTTACACTTGCGATTTCTACAATTAAATGACTTGGCGATGACAAAAAGCAACGATTTCAAAGAATGAAAGATGTATTAATTCTAATTTAGAGAAAAAAATACACGATCAGTTGAAATAAATATATTTGATTCCCATTTTGAGATTTTGTAATATAATATTTTAATTCAAAACTAAAAATTTTCTGGATAAATGCTGAGTCCTAAATATGTTATTAAATTCAGCTTAATTTTATTTAAAAATTGAAAGAAGCTTTAAATTTTACACCTTTCTCACTTTTAAAATATTAATAAAAGGTTAATTTAGTGTTATTAGCCGATAATATTATAACTACATTTGCGATGCACGTATAAACACGAAACAAATTAGAATATTTTATTTTCAGGACCGCTTTAGAAAAGTGAAATTTCGTTCATTTGAAAAGATATTTTGTTTTGTAAGGGAAACTTCAGTAAATATTTATCTTACTAAATTAGTTCATTCCTTTTATTGATATTTATAAAGTAAGAATTAAAAAATTTTGTAATTAGTATATTAAGTTGTTTAGAGTTTATAATTTCAGAATTAGAAAAAATTAAAATCTCGTTTACTTTGCACAAAATTTAGTCAAAATCAGATAATGTCCTGTTTTCTGTAACTGATTTGATAAATCAACCTAATCATATGTTACAATCAATTGCAGTCGATACTTAAAGCCATTATGGGTAGATTTGAAGAAATCTATTTTCTCAATTAAATGGATGTAAACTGTTGCATTTATCATTGTATTATGCCATCAAATTTAAACAACTGCCATCGAATTCATGCGTCGCATTTGAAGACTTTATGGATTTTTATCTTAATGTTATCACTTTAGAAACAGATTTTTTTGCGATTCATTAAAAAATGGGGGAAATCGTGACTCTTCAATTCTGTATCTAAGGTACATAATATGTTATTTCTAATGAATTAGCTATCTTGTAATATTTTTTATTAAATCGTTTCATTCTAAGGTAGTAAAAATGCACGTGTACAATTTCTATCAATTCAAAATTTATTAGTTTTATAAAATGGGATAATGAATGCTTAGATCTAAATTAAAATTTCATGTTTAAAAATAAGTTTTATATTGTTTTGAAACCTTGATGATAAAAACGCGACTATTATAAGTTTTTTAAATGTTTATTTGCTGTTTTTAAATTCTCTTCGATGAAGTATACAAAGTATCATAGTCGTCAAAAAATTTGTGCTCATATTTTCATGAATCTCCCTGATTCAGATCCCGCTGTATCAGAAAAACACAGTTTTTAAAACGCTTTTGCATGAATTAAAATTTCGTTTGCAAAATAATATGGAGGGGGTATAACAACTGTTTTGATTAGGCTTTAAAATATTTATAATTTACTTTGTATATTCATGCAAAAATACTCTTTAAAATTGTTTACAACTTTAAAACTTTGAGATAAATTTTATGGTAAAAAAAATTGAGAACATACTTATAAAAAATTCGTAATGGCCGCTAAATATTTTCTATTTGGTTGCTATTTTAATCTGACCTTGTGTAATCTTATCTTAAATCTTTTCAATTATCTTTCTTGTTTAATGAATTTGAAATCCAACTTCTAAAAGGAAAATAGCTTCTCGAAGTAAAACCAGTTTTGATGCAAATAAATTCTCATTAAGATTATTTCAAAAACAATTATTTCCTTGAAATAGTTAATTACTGGTAGAAGCCACACGTGTCTAGAAAAGGATTGGAACATTTAAAATTAATGGTCTGATTACAAATAAAAATAGACGAGAAAGGAAAGATATAATGAAAGGGATCACCAAAAAAAGAACATTTTGAAAAAAAATCACTGTTGATGCTAAAATAAAAGCAAACAAATTTCCCACTGATATGTATCAAATAATTCCTCAGTGCGTATATTGAAATTATGCAAATTATTTTTAGTTAAGATGGATGTATGAGTACAATTGTTAAAAAAAACTTTCATCAACTTGAAAAATAAAAAAATAATTGTTTTTGAATTAGCAAAAACTACTTAATGCCTGGTTGGTAGGGCTTTGGGTTTGCATCCTTTGGGCTGCGATTTGAACTTACCAACCAAAGACTCTCCGTTTGTGTGGTGGCGGCTGTCACACGTTAAATCTGTCGTAGACAAATATTCCTCCATGTCGTGAGTAATACCACTGGATCAGAGATTATCGTTCTCCATTCCAGATCTAAATTACGATCTGTAAATGAAGGAAGTCCGCCCCATAAAAAGGATTATGACGTGTGTGTAGTTAAGTCGTACTCTTGGCCTTTGTTGGCACTACTAAATAAACAAGAGACGCTCGATCGGATTAAATCGCTTACAGACGTGACTTCGGGTTTGAAAAGCGCCATAAGTGACAACATTAACATAATATATTGAGCAGGGCCCTACTTAGTCTAGCTGGGGCCAGGGGGTTAGTCAAGTTAGGGAAGAACATCATTAAAGAAGGAAACTTAAAATAAAAACTTTTATTCAGTTTGGGGCCCTCATTCATGCGGGGCCCTGGGCATCAGTCTCATACGTCCCTGCCTTAATCAAGCCCTGATATTTATTGATAGAAGTAAATTTAAAAATTTCAGCAGTGATGCCCGTCACAGTATATGAAGAAACCGCACTATTGCATAGAATTTTTTTAAAAAAATGTACGTCTTACAATTAAACATGATAATGCCTCTACCATGTTTTAGATGGGTTCGGGTCTCATCGAGTATTGAAAACCCCTTATGTTCTTCTGTGTATAACACATATAAACGCAACAGAATTTAAGAAGGCTGTTTTGATGTTAAAAGGCACGAACTGGATTGGATTTATTCAAGTTTTGTCAGAAAAGTGCAACTTTGTATAAATGTCGAAGAACTTATAAAAAGTCTTAATGAGTTTGATATAATCATCTTGAAACAATTTTTTACACATATCAATCAATCATTTTTATATACATAATGAAAACTAATAAATTTATCAATATGCAAAGGTATTATTTTTCCACTTTTTGTGATATATATATTTTCTCTGAAAAAGACAACGAGAGACCTGCTCAAACATATAAAAAGTATATAAAAAGGGTCAAAGAAAATAAATTTGTTGTAATATCTCAGCAAATTTTGCTGATAGAAATGTGAAACTTGGTATATTTATAGATGTATGTACGAAACACTTTTTACCAATTGTCATCTCTGCGCTATGGAAGCTGTTTAAAAATTTAATTTTGTAACCATTTTCTAACAATTCTGAAAAAATCTGTTTTGATATATTTGAGGAAACTTTGCATTTAGCAGCATTTGTCTAGTTGCAGTAATTAAGGAAAATAAACGCGTGTTCCTCTTTTTGATGACATCTTGTAAAAGCAATTTTTTATCGTAATCAGGAGAATTTCTCAAATTATTTGACTAAGAATATCATTTGTAAAAAATTGTGATAGAAGTCATTGGAACCGATTTGAAAAATTTTAGTAATAAATATTAAAACGTTGAGAATTCCTGCTTTAAAAATCCAATATCTCTTGATAACTATGGATTCTGTCAAAGATAATTTCTAAGCAAAATAATGAAAGTTTATTTCGCGTGCAAGCTCTCTATTTTAGATAATGATGAAATTAAAATGCTTTCACATCACTTAGTTCTGATTCACTTCATCCAGTTTCTGATCTTTTTTAATCCAATAACTCTGTAAAGTAACTTTTTAAGCAATACGTTTAAGAAATCATCAGAATTAAAGGTTGTCACTGCACTTCACAAGCAATGTTATCAACGCACTGTTTGCTGGATTCTACTTTTTATTTGCGGTTACTCGAGCTTATCCAAGCATGAGAATTGATCTCTCGTGACGAGTGCAATTGTACTATTTCTGACCCGACAATTAAAAGAACAGCTCACCGTTTAAAGTGGCTCTCTATTCTTATAAATACTGTTAAGCAACGAACAATTTTTTCGTATTTGAATTAGATAAGAAATTTCGTTTGAGTTAAGCTGCGTAACACATAAATTGGACAATTTAAAAGCATATTTTTTATCGTGTCAGAACATAATGTTGTTTTTGCGAGGAGGTCTTTGGAGTCAACGAAATCCGTAGGCGGAAAAAAATCCTATGACGAAAATAAAAAAAAATATTACCTGCAGGAGCATCTCAAAAATAGCTTTTAATAACGTGTTGCTATTGTATTTTTAAAAGCTCTAATTTTTTTAAAAAAATTAATTAATGACTACAGCAAATAAAACCTAGAAAAATGTCATTTTGAGCACGAGATTATATGAAATGAAATAAATAGGAAGTGTGAAATTTTTTATAATAATCAATTCTAGAAAAAGTTTTTTTTGTATCGTTTACAATACCAAAGTGACTCATTCAATGTAACAATGAAAAAGAATAAATATATAATTTATCTTCCACTAGCAGGTGGTGCTTGGCCATTCAAGAAATGATGCTCTGACATGATACATTGAAAATGCATAGCAGATTTCATTTTAAACTTTTTTTTTCTGATTTCATTAATTGGAATTTTTAGAACACTTTATATAGTACAAAATTCATAGCCCAATCAAAAGACTTTAGAGAGTATTGTAAGAGTTTAAAATGTTACTGTGTAACTGAAAAATGTGAAGCGTGATAGTTTGCTTTATGTGTGATAAGCAGATATCTTACGATTTTCAATGCACCGAGACAGTTGTAAAAGCGTGTTTCAAAAACAGGAAAAAAACGTGTGTTTTGCAAGTTTACTTTTATTAATTACTTCCTTATGAGGTTTATAAAAATTTGCAAAACAGCTATTTATATGCATTGCGCAAGGCTGTTTCAAAACAATCTTTTCTAAAAACCAGACCGAATAAAATTAGATGCAGCAGTTTTCCCCCTTTGATATGTTGGAAATATATATAGTATATAAAGAACTCTGCAAAATACTTTTTTCTATATAAGATTGTAATTTTCGTCTTTTAAGATATCATTATTGAATAATAGCATTGTATTAAATCATAGAGTAGGTTTGTAATTCAAAATATTGTATCTGTAGAGTAAAAAAGTATTTAACATAAAGAGAAGCATTTCTAAATCTAAAGTTAGAGATGAAATCAAATATGTCGCGCTAATAAAAATAAAGTTTCAGAAAGGTTTAACGTGTGCCGATGTACTTCTAATTTAATCTTTTCATAATTAATATTTTAATAAATTAAAATCAAATAATAACTTTTATTCTATTTAATTTAAATCTATTTAGCATGAACTGCACGTTTTTTTTGTAGATAAAGTATGAAAAGGAAGAAGATTTCTGGTTAAAAATTAAAAGTACAAAACACGATTCAATCAAATTTAGAAAGTAAGAAAGTGAACTTGAAGCAATTATTTTGGAATATTTCTTAAAAATTTGAATAAATTTCTGCCTTTTTAAATTTATAACGTTTAGAAATTTTATCATAGAAAATCATATTTATACCCTTTCCAAATTATTATTTTAACTACGCAATTTAATTAAACTTGTTTCTTATAAAATAATAGCTGGTACCGGCGCATTGTTGCCACAGAAAAAATAATTTTGGAAATATCGTTTGAAATTCGAAGCAGCTATCTTTTTTTAATAAGGAATGATAGCCAGAATAATATTTATTATCTTGTCCTCAGTGAATACATTCATTGAAACTAAATGATATACAAAGAAAAAGTATAAATAATATTTATTCGATTTCGCTCGAGTAGAAGCTGTAAGTTGGCCCAGTTTCATCGCATTCGGACGAACGGTACGACAGCGCAAATACGAAAGAACAAATGTTCATTTTTATATATTAGACAAACGTTTTCTACCATCTTTTCACCATTTTTCTTTGTAAATATAAAATCTTTAATGTTCTTTAAACTTTCATATTTATTTGGTTCAAACTTTTCGGGAGTAAATTCGGTTTATGAAGACATACTTCTTCTATAGAGAAAAAAAACTATAAAAATTAAAAATACCATATTTGATGTAATATAAAAATATGTAGTTGATTAAAATTTTGATGCGCTATGGTTTTATTTCTATGAATAATATTACTTTAAATGACCATTTTTTCAGAGCTGTTTCTTTTATTGTACTGAGAATAAAATGTTAAAGAAATTTGTACTAGAAAATAAGAAAATTACTCTCAACTAATTTACAAATGGTTCAAATCGCTACTTTTTCTACAGATGCTTCTAAATTTTTACTGAACTGCGTATTTCTGAATGGAAGTTTTTTTAAGCATACTTTAATTTTCCCCAAAATTACTTTTTTTCGTTTAAAATAACTACGTATTTTGATTAATGTTCAGCTATTGCTACAATTGAAAGAAGAATTTTTTTCGATTAGATTAATTATTTTTAAATAAACCAAGTTATGAACTTAATTTATTGTTTATTAAGCTATAACAGTTTAACGTGACATTTAAAACACACACTTAAAACTGTAAAAATTGTAAAATTATGAAGAAAAAAAAATCGAAACTCAATACACTTTCAGCATCAATTTTAACTACATTTAAATTCCTTCAAATTTGTATGCTTGAAAAAAGGAATCTTTTCATACCAGTAATAAGGAATTTCATAACTATTTGAAAATATATAAAATTACTGAAAAGATGACTGAATTTCTATACAGATTCTTTGATTACATATTTTCATTCTGCATTGTATAAGCATTTATCTGATTATTAATACTGATTACTATTAAACTGACCATTAATTAGGAATCACACATTATGTAATTTACTTTAAGAAGGAGCTAGGTTAATTAACTAAAAAAAGATTAATAGGGAATTTGTTATGCATATTTCAGTGCATCATGTCAGAACATAATTTCTTGAACATAATTTCTCTACGTGCTCGCCCAAGTTAAATTATATTTTTATCCATTTTAATTGCTTAATTGGTGGAGTCATTTTAATATTGCAAACAATCAAAAACATTTTGTCTCGCATTTATTGTTTAAAAAACATATAACATTTCCTATTTGTTTCCTTTCGTATAATCACGTGCTCAAAATGACATATTTCTAGGTTGTGTTTGCTGTAGTAATGAACAATTTTTTTATCAGAGCTTTTGCAAATGCAATTGGAACATGTTATTAAAAGCTAATTTTTTTTGAGATGCTCGTGAAGATAATAAAGTTTTATTTTTCGCATGTGGATTTTTGTTGACGCCAAAAACTTCATCCCAAAAACATCATGCTCTGATATGATAATAAATTAATAGCCAAAATAGTATATATCTACTTCACAAAATAAAATATCAATCTACAATTGTAGCAAGTTATAGCATTCTGCTGCATTCTCTGAGAGGTAAGAGTGCTCTTGCATATATATACACCATGTATTTATTATTTGTAATTAAGATATATAGAATAAAATGCAATTAAATATAAATATAAATTAAATATCGATATATAAATAAAAATTCAATTAATGAAAAATAACCCCAAATCGTAAAAAAATTTATAGTCTTTCCATAAAATCTTCGATTAATTAAAGGCAAATTAACTGAAGTTTCAGCATTTTTAATTTTTTTTTCAGAGGCTATTTTTAAGAAAGAGAAATGATTAATTAATTTACTTTATTTAAGAACTTTAAATGGAAAAACTAGAGTTCAATGTAAGTAATAAATGCTGAAAACAATTTAAAATAGGATAAAAAATAAAGAAATTAAATAAGGGCGATTGAAATTTTTTCTTTCTCTTGTAATACGCATAAAGTTCGCCAGAAAAATTGAATTTTGCAATTCAGTAGTGCTGTGCATGCAGATAGTATAGTGCATCTGCTCCTTATCATTTGATGTATTAATTTATCTCTGTTGTGGGGCCGTGACTTACGCAAATTGACTCATTTAAATTCTATCTTTAAACTATTAATGCATTTAGTTTTTTTTCATTAAAATAAATTCTAGAGAAAAGAAAATTCATTTCAATTGGAACATTAATTAATTTCGAATACATTCAGATGATATTTTGGCTGATTTCAAAATATGTTTGAATTAATATCTTGCATTATTTGTTCATGAATATTCCTTTCTAATTCTTGAATAATCAAATGTTAATTTGTAATATTTTGTCTTAAATACTGTAATTAATGTTTTACAAAATCAAAAAATTTCCTTAAAATGCTTAATTTTAACAACGGCAACAGAAAATTTTCTTCATACTTTGCAACATTTTACTAGATTATAGGGTAATCATATCTGCGATTTCAGGTTTACTTTTTAATTTTAACGAATAAAAATATTAACTTTTATTTAATATAGCTCTTAATTAATATAGCTCTTTAGAGTTGTAATAACATGTATAATAACTATTTTATATCAAAAGATTTTAATAAAAACAGCAAAAACTTTTTACAATTCCTTCTATTAGTTCATACTCTATCTATATATTCAAAATCTACCTTGTACAGATTTTCAATCGTTAATCAAATACTTTTTATTCATCCACTCATTTTCAAATACATTTTTTAAAACTTTTAGTGGATGACACTTGATGTTAATCTAATTTGTTCAAATATTAATTCATTATTTAGGTTTAATTAATTTTAAATAGAGTTCTAGAAGTTTGTAATGAAAATTGAAATCAATAGGCAATAGCTCAATGGTAAAATACGAGGATTTCAGTATTTTTCACGTGAAGGTGAAGAATGCGAGTTTAATTCTCGCGAAAGTCAATCCTTTTTTGATAAATTATTAATATTAATTGTAATTATCTAATACTAAGTAACTAAAAAAATTCTTTGTTGATCTAATTAGGAATTGACTTATTTTTAAAATAATTTTACTTATATTATACAAAAATAATAAGATCATTTTTATATCAATAATAAGATCATAAAGGTAATAAGATCATTTTTCGCTATGTATTGAATTAAAATAGGGAAAAAAGATCAACTTGTGACCGTATGAAACCTTTTGTGAATGTCCTTAAATGTCCATAGTCTTATTGGTTTATAAAAAGATTTTCATTGAATTTGTTTGTGTGCATGAAACTTTATGCTATCTCTTTTTCAGGTTCTGAGAATCCCGAAATAAAAATGGCTCCGAATGAATCAGTAAATGACATCAATAAGGCCTCCAAAACAATGAATGGTAACGCAGGTGCGTCTCAGGAAAAAGAGTGAGTTTGGGCAAATAGATGCATTTTCATCATTTGTTACATCTAAAAATTATATTGAAATAATTCCATATTTGTATTTAATTCGCGACTTATTTCCTTATCTTTTATTAAAACTTTAATTTTCAAAGATATGCTTATAATAAAAGGGAGATAATGTTGTAATATTAAAAAAGGTTTGATTTATACATTTCAGTAAATATCGGTGTAAAAAAAAAACCCTTGAAAAAGCACTTACTGAATTATGTATTATCACTTTGCGCCATAAAATACAAAATGATTCGCAACCTTCAACGATTTAACAATTATAGCCCAATCATTAAAATTGGATAAAATCTGTCTACAAAAGAGATGTTTTGTTAAACACAAAAACTCAATTTCTTTTCTTTCAAAATAAATAAATCATGGGATTTCTTAGTAATAAATAAAAAAGAAATAACGCATAAATTTAATACACATAAAATTTATACATATTAACCATTAACGAAAGAATTCTATTCAATTTCAAAATTTTTATGGTTTGGCTGATATACTTATGAATTTCATAATTCGTTTCTGACAAATGCGGTTTTAGTACTTTTAGATACTTTTCAATAATAAAGATAATTATAAGGTTGATTTCTATTATTCTCTTCAATAAAAAATAAATTTATTAAAAACAGGAAACTTATTTTTATTTGTCCATCACAGAAATTGAAAATGTTGCATTCCTAAGAATCATAGAATGACCCATGTTTATTAATAAAATTATATAGAATAACTATACATATACAATAATATTACCATTTTAAGCAATTATAAGAAATGGAAACATCTCTGCAACGAAAAATAAATTCGAGTTTTAGTATATTAATTTGGTGCTCATGATTTTTTTATATTTTAATTAGTAGTAATGGTTTAATTTTGTGTCAAATCTAAATTATAGACAATTAAAATTGTTTGCTTTAAAGTAATGAAGTGTAAATATTTTTAATTAATTATCTATGTATAGCGTTTATTTAAGTGATTAAAAATTGCTTTTGAAATATTTATTATTTCAACCTATGTATGTCGAATTGCAAGATAAATACACAGACTAAAATGAAAACATCGGAAAAATGGTCTTCTAAAGGAGAATACTGTAATCATAAAGATAACTATGAGAGTTTTGTAAAACTTTTTAATATGATGATATACATTAAATTTAATTATATAAAATGAAAAACAAATTATAATAATTTTGGAAATTATTCATTTTTAAATATATGAATGTTGTATAAAATATTTTTATTTCTATTTTCTTTATTTTCCTTATTTTTGACTACAATTTCAGAAATGATTCGAAGAAGGCCGCATTACCGAAGAAAGTGTACAGGCATCGGAATTCTGTCTTGACGTAAAACAATTATTTCTTTATTACTATTATTATTTCTGATAGAAAGATGATAAAATTGTATACATTTTGCCATATAAGTTTTGAAGATTTTCTTTTTTCTGAATACATATTCCCAGTTGTTAAAGTTTTGGTTTCTTAAAAAAAATATGAACAGCTTTGTATCCAATTTACACTAAAGACAAATCTTTGAATGATAAATAACTTAAACTTAAAAAGTCAAACATTTTGAAAAAATACTGCGTAGCTTCGAAGTAATATAACCTATAAGCAATCTATAGTGACACATTCAGAAAATTTAATATCTTCCCTTGATATCACATTAAAAGTTTATTTATAATGCAAACAATTTTACATTCAAAGCACCCACGCCAATTATTTTTTCTGTTTATGATATTACCTAATTTTTTACTACCTAATTTTAGAATGAGTTAATATTGCTCAATAATAAATTAAAAGGTTAAAAAACATATCTTCAGAAAATGGATAAAAAAATCCATTACACAATGAATACATTTTTATTGTTGTTGAATGTTATACACCATTGTAATAACGTCTCCTAAACTGAAATTGATATAAGAAATAATATTGTAAACACAAAACACTAATAAAAAAACATCCGAAATGCAATGTAAACTTTAATTTACCTAAATAAAATTACAAATCAAATTCACTTTATTTTCTTTGGAATTCAAATAGTGCCCTTTTTTATACTTATTGTTTAATTTGGCAACATAAATGCAAGTAGAACAAATCATAATATTACATTAAAAGTTATGACAAGTGTAAAATCACACTGAATGATTTAAATAAAGTCACTAAAAAGGAAGTTAATTATTTCTTAGCATTAACAGTTGAAAACTTAGATATAACTTTATCATTCGCTGATATTGATTAAAATAGCATCAAACAGAGATATTTCTGAGCATATTATGACTAGAAGCCTAAAATTGTGAACAGTTGGCGTCATTGAATCTTAATTTTCTTATAAGAAATTTTTTATCTTCTTAATGCGTATAATAAGAATCGCTCAAATATATAATATTAAGCTTTCTAGGGTTTATACAAAAACCGACTTTTTGAAAAACATTTCAGATTACATATTCCCAGATTATTGGTTTTAACCGACTTTCGAATTTTTGTCAAAAAAATAGAGTAGGAAAAAATATTTTATTTAAGTTATAGAAAGAAATTAAAAACTAAATCAAAGTCAAAATATTAAAAAAATTAATGATTACTTATGTATATTACTAACACAAAATAACAAGAACACATACAAAAATTTCAAATAATATTTATATTCTTTTTACTAATTTTAATTTAACCTAAGGAGATATGATTTTTAAAAAAAAACATAAAATATCCACTGAATGAAAACTAAGTATTTTTCTTATTTTGGACACAATAATGCTTGAAATTGAAAATACTTTTTCACTAGCTACTGAGGTTGCAGTTTTCATGGTTTTGCAGTTTTCATGACATCAAAAAACAAATCTAAGTTTTTTTGCTCTTACTTTTCTTGCCATAAATAAAGAAAATTCAGCCTTTAGTGTTTTTGGATTTGTAAATTTTTCTTCCGGGTCATCAAGAAACTTATGAAGTGAATTTTTCCATGACTTCTTTTTAAAAAGCACAATTCTGATGAGTAGTTTCTGCAATTTGCTGTTATTCAGAATTGGTTTTAACATAAAAATTTGGAAATACACAACTCAATGTTTTTCTAGATATCTTAATAATTTTGGTTTCGAAGCTAAAGAAAGTACATTAGATGTCTTTGCTAAACTAGACATGTTTTGTGGATTTCACAAATACAACAAAAGAGTTGCTAATTCTACTTATGTTTTTGAATTCGTTCTTCTGAAGCTTATTAGTTACATAATAATTTCAAATTTATTTCAGGGTTTAAATTCCTTTCACTTTTTAATAAATTAGCATCTTTTCGCGCTAAGCTTTCAGATGCTAGACGAATATATCCTAGTCGATTATATATATATATATATATATATATATATATATATATATATATATATATATATATATATATATATATGAGGACTATCTAGGCATTCCGAAAAATAAATTCTTACTTTAAAACCGGTTTTCAAATAAGACAGATTTGCTTTAAAAAAAACAGTTTTTTAAAAACCATAAAACCCTAATGTTCTCATTAGGTGCCATCACCATAAGAGCTCTTTAATCATATTTTAACATTCATTTTTTCTATATAATTTTATTATATCCAAATTACATTATTATTCATCCATTATCTCATCTTTTTAGATCTGATTTGTTAATATTATTTGCTAACATATTTTTCCTATTTTTTTCACCTGCGCCCCAAAATAAACTTCACAATATTAGAAAATACTATGAAAGAAATTGGAAGTATCTTAATAATAAATGTTATTAGCCCACATTCCATTTGTTAATTAATTTAGATAAGGAATAAATGATTTTATTATTAATTGAAATAATTTATCAATAATTTAATAATAGATTCTGAATTATTTGTTTATTTATTTAATAACTATCATCTGACCGAGATAATTTTCATTTAAGAAATCTGAAAAAATATTACATTACAAATGTCTCGAATGCTAAGTGTTCAAAAATATTGAATCATTTTTATTAATGTTAATTTTTTATTTCTAGAGACCTAATGGAAGTGAATCATTTGCAGACAGTGTATAACATCAGTGTTGCCATTGTGGTGTTACTTTTCATCAATTCTGTTATTTATTATTTGGCTACACCCAATAAGTGAGTTTATATTTGGAATGTTCGCTTTTTTATGTTCTCAGACATATAGATGTCATTTGGTTTTCATTTAATCCAACTGAAATACTTCATCTTGATTTTCATAATTGATTACAGGTAGTTAAATTCATACGTTTAAGCGTATTTATAATAAGATTTTTTTATGGCATGCAACTATTTATTTTCGACATTACCTTTTTAAAAAAATTTTAAATAATTGAAAATATTGCCAACAAAAACATTTAATTTTTTGTAAATTATAGACATGTGTTGAAATTGTTTTATTTAACGAAATAAAGGAAATCCGACGCGTATTATTTTCTATACTAATATTAGTTATCAGTTAAAAATTGTGATTTTTCTATTATTGAAATTTTTAATTATTCGAAACATACAAATAGTTTCTTTACAAATCTATCCATTTAGGAGATACTACATTAGGATGTTCCTATTTTAGAAAATCCGCTTTTGAAAAAGTAACAAAATATTATCTTTGTAAAAATAATGCAGCTTTATTAGTTGCATATAATGTACTGGTATTTGGTAATCGGATAATTGGTAATTCTAAGAAAATTAAATTCTCTCTTAATCCTTAAAATTAAGAAATCTGATGTTTGTAGCTGAACCGTTATCACCAATGTCAGTTTTTCGGCATAGGTAACAGACATACTAAGCACTTATCCCCAATTTGTTAAGGAAAGGACAAATGCTATTCGACTCATATCTCATTGCTAAACCCACGGTGAATTTATGACACTGTTTTAAAAAAGAACCTTAAAGCAATTTCGCACTAATGTTAAAATTATATTGTTCTTTATATTGAATTCGCATATTATCAAATTTCGCTCAAAATTTATCTCTCTTTCCATGACATCAAATTTCGATAGCCATGGTGACATTGCGGCAGTTCCAACTTAGTAATTACATGATCAGGAATTCTGAGTCCATTTTTATCAAAAAACTGACTAACTATCAATAATGATATTACTATGATAATGTTCATCAAATTCGCCATGGTGAAATATTCTTCTGCTAGTAGGGTTTTTAAAATTTGTTAGACATTAACGTCCCGTTGCAAAGCATCACTAGGGCTATTTTGGGAGGGACCTCGTAATGGTGAACCACGTTCAGATGATGAGGACGATACCTGAGCTGCCCAACCCTCCTCTCTGCACACTACACCAGGGGGAAGACATTTGGCCCTGACGGATTTAAAGTGCATCAGACGTGTTGAACGAAGAACCCTTAGACATCGGTTCTTCGGGAGAATCGAGTTTCGAACCTGAAACGCTACGGCTCCCGAGCCGAGACTCTACCACCAGGCCACCACGGCCGACTAATAGGATTGTAAAAGAAAAGTAGGATATCTCGTTAACTCATTATTTCAGTTGTCTTATTCTTCATCTAATTGTATTTAATAGTAAGATCCGATAACTACAAACCAGATGGATAGCTATTAAAATGTCAGAGAAGCGATTAGTGGCAAGACATACTGTTCATTTTTGGATTCGGAAATCCGCTGCGTTTTTGCACATGCACCAGAAGGCGTTTATTAAGTCAAAAATGGAGTGAGAAGAAAGATTAAATGAAAAGATATTTACATTTAGTACTAAGGTGAATTCTGAATTATAGAATTAAGAGACGTAATAATTGCTAATATTTTTCCATATCATTATCTAACAAAGTAAAACTAACCGAAAATTACTTGTCTTGGGACAGTGAAACGAACTGTACGTTAATTGCAGTTAGGTAGTGCATACAAACTCTCTACCGACAGATTCTGCATCCAATTTTGCTTCAGCTTCCTGAAGAAAAATGGCCCATAATTACTTCTCTGTCAATAATTCCTCGCCAAAGCTAATTCTGAAATATCGATACTTATTAATGTATTTAATCCTGCTAACATTTTTTTTCCGGTTAAGGACTTGTTCATTTGAAGTCAAATGTTCAGTATGAGAAGTTCAGCTTTACATAACCCAAATGTTGGCATTTCAAAACTTAATGCCTGCATAACTAATGAATCAATTTGAAAAAAAAAGGCTTGTTAATTTTGCGCCAAATTTTGTTTTAAAATTTTAAATACTTTAATTTACAATGATTGTATTTAAAATTAAAGTTCTTATTCAAAATAATTGGTAATAAAAAATAAAAATCTTTTAAGTTCAGAGAAAAGTTTTTTTTAGTAATAAATGGACTTATAAACAATACTTCATGTTTTTTAAAAAATGGGAGAGTTACTTCTTGTGTACAGCCAACCACCCCGCCACCATTGAACGTGGCAGTATCGACAGTATTTGTTGTGGCCGACTATGGATAATGGTTACTATGGATAATGTTAAAACAAATTAGTTAAATAATTAAAGTAAGAATGCAGAAACATCTGGAATAGTTACTTGTTTCTGCATACTTTAATTATTTAACTAATTTGCTCTAACATTACCCATTAAATTATACTTTTTTTAAATGTATAAACTAAAGTCATTTTATGAAATATATAAATATTTAAAAAATATATGGGATCCTTAAGCATTTCAACTATCGTCTCAACCATTAGTTGAATAAAAGTGACAATACATTACCAAAATAGCAGCGATCATCAAATTATATAGCTGAAACAATTGAATTATCAAGAAATCAAAAGCTATTAATTTTAATATATCGTACTTTATCAAAATTCTTCTAAAAATGTTGACAAAATTTTGCATGAGTGTTTTGTATAGTTATAATCCTAAAGTAAAAATTTCTAAAAATTATTGAATGATATTAAGAGTGCTCATGCAAAAGTTATCCTTTTCTAGGTTCTGGGAGGATATCGAAATGATTCGTTGGGGAGCTTCAAATGTGACACTGCTGGTGAAAACATGGATATCCTTCAATATTCTTGCATTCCTCGTCTTCTTTGGATTTAAAACTTGGGTTCGAGTACGAAACAAAATCCATACAAAGGCAAGGTGATGTCTAAAATGCATAAAAAGCTAAAATATAATTTTTGTGTGTTTTACCTGATATTTTTAATACAGAGAAACGGAGATTTATGCATTATATTGTTATTATGTTTTTAGTATGTATTTACCAAAAACTATTTAGAAATTCTTAATAGGTTTTAATTTTAAAGTATTTGTTTTGAAAACTTTAGATTTAAATCATGTGCAGATCTTGTTTCTTTGAAAAATTTAATCCCAAAGTGAAATAAGCCATAAAAATATTTTTAATAAGAAAAGGGATTATATATCAGAAAGGATATGCATATAAGAAAATAATGTAGCTTTAATTACTCAAAAAGCAATTTTGATTTTTTGGAAAGGTAAATCTTTTAAATGCATTATAATTTCTGTCGTAAACTTTTTCGAAAATTAAAACTCGGAAAGTTTAACATACCTTTTAAGAAAGAATTTAAAATTATATTTTAGATTTTTGATCAATTTTCGGGTCTAGAATAGAAGTTTAAATAAATTATATTTTTATTCATACACTTTTCAAGTTAAATGCATTACTTGAATATAGGTATGTAATATAAATTACTGTATTCAGAATAATAAATTGCTCAGTCGTTAATAAGTAAATTCTAATTTTTAACGTTACATTTTATTTGTCTTCATTTTTGTATCCTTTCTGTAGTCGGAAATTGCTCCAATTTACCTATATTATCTGTTAGGAACATCAGGACACAAAAGTTACGAAACTTTTCCCAAAAAGTACTGAAGGGATGGGTTCTTAAATTTGATACTTCTATTGGATAAAAGTTGGCCAGTAGGGTCTCATTACTGACTTAAAATTACTGGCTCAAAAATAGATTTGCTTTAGAAATACTTATCAAGAAATTGCATTTTAAAAACAATATTTTACGCCAAAATAGTTTAAAAATTTTAAATTCAAATATGAAATTTGTTACTAGGCATTGCTTTATCTGTGACATTTCTAAACGTTTATTTGTATTTTCACACTTTTTCTATTTTTTTCTGGAAGTAAATCATTTATTCCATTAACAATCATGTATCATTTCAATCATAAATTAAACATGGGATACAAAATAATGTATTTTTTGCATTACAGGCAAATGATCATTCGTGTTTAGAATAAATCTAAATATGAAATTTGTTTACTGGTACAAAGTTTTCCGATTTGGAGAAATTATACAGGAACCTGCATTATATTAAAATTAAGCTTTTTTTGAAAACTAAAATTAGCAAAAATATAACTTTTTGAAGATCTGGAACGTTTTCCGTTTCTAAAAAATAATATTTAATAACAATCCCACTTTATGAAATTTTTTGAATAACATTTCAGGAATTTATACACACTTCCCCTTTAGAGAGAGCGGCTTCAAAAGAAAAAAATGCATTATCAGTAAAGCAAATATCTGTCTGTCAAGAAAACAAAAAGCGAACAAAAATTCATAAAACATTCCAATAGGCAAAAGAAAGAAAAAAGAAAAAAGTGAGAATAGAGAAATTTTGGATGGGAATGAAATAGAAGAAAGGATAAGTTATTCGTGCTTCAAAGTAAATCTGATAGAATATCTGTAAACGATGTTAGAATATCTCTGAACTCTCTGATAGAATATCTCTAAACGAAGAAATGGTTTTTCATAGTCTTCAACTCAGCCAATCGTGTGCGCATTGAACTGCAAAACAACTTTCTTACTAGTGGATTTTTCTTTTTCTTCACTTTTTTGTTATTCGTTTCGTTTTTATCATCAAGTTCTCAGAGTGGTAATGTGAGAATCGAACTTTTGGATTTAAAGTTAGTAAAGTTTAAAAAAATAATTTTAATGGGTACTGCTACTTTACATCATATGACGAGGACGCCCCCCCACGCCACATGACGATGACGTTTGGCTCCGACGGACTTAGCATGTACCAGACCCACTTATGCGACGGTTCCCTCAGGTTCTGAAGCCAAGACATTACCACTAGGTCACCACTGCCCCAGCTTATAAGTAGGTACTATACTAATCCCATGTATTTCCAAATATGAACATCTTACGTATCACGGTGATCTGGAATTTAGGTTTCATCGAGTTCTTCATCTGAAGTTTAAGGCACCATGTTAGAAATACGATCTTAAAGATCGGTCATATATTTTGATGAGGTGAAAATTAAATGTGTCGTCGAAGGCTGAAACATCCTTCTTTTAATATGAAGTAGAACTATAGAGAAATAGGTACCGTTCAAGTGCCGTCTTCATCATCAGACCACACCCCTAAATTATGAAATCCTCGTTTCTTCAAATACAGGAAGTTACTATAATATAATCAAATCTGTTCGTCAGACATCAGTTCTCAGTTGAATATATTCAGAATATAATCAGACCAAACTTAAATCCAACTGAACTATTCATTAAAAATTAGACTACACTCCAAAGCATAATATTTCAAAATTTTCTTCTTCTTCGTGTTAGCAAATTAAAGAAATGAGGTTTGGTTCCATTTCAAAAACATTGCTAAACATTGCAGTCGCCGGCTTGCTGGCACAGAGGTAGCGTGTCTGCCTCGTGTTCTGGAGGTCCCGGGTTCTGTGTGCTATCTGTGAGATGTGTGAATGTGCCCCCCTGTAAAAAGGGGCTGTGCAAGCGTATGTGTGTGTTTCATCTTCATTTGAGCTAGAAGTCAGACTTCTGTCCTCAGGTGCTCAGGGGTTCTTACCCTCAGAAACTACTGCACCCCTATTTCCGCGGTAAAAAGCGGACACGACATCATCATCATCAACATTGCAGTTGTGAATAAAGCAAAACAATTCTGGAATCAAAGTTTGAATAATAGTTTGTTATCAATAGGCAAAGTGTATTTTTTTAGATTTAAAAGATTATCTTATTACTGAAGTTGATTTCATTCATGCTAATTAATTGTACTAGTAATGGACAGAAAGTAATATGTTGTTATTTTAATAGATAACGAATCTACTTCTTCATCAAATCTCTGCAATGATTACATTTAAGTACCACTCTCTAAACTGATAAGATTACAAAAAAAAAGAAGATGAAGTTCAACTTGAACATGCAATCAATCTTGATCCATTGGACTTTCGTACTTCTTTTAAAACATTCATATCGTAAAAGATAACTCTGTTGATTCTCTCAACACAATATCTCCACTGGTTCAATTCTCACATGATTTTAGAAATCGAGAAAAGCATTAGGCAAGATCTGGATGATTACCCAATCATAATTTTAAAGAAATCATTTATTTATTTAAATTGTAAAAATGAAGAGTGTTTTATAACTCAAAAGAGACAAAAAGGGGAAATTTTTAGAAACTATGTTTTTATAAAATTTTTACTTTTTCGTACACTTAGAGAAAGTTTTATCATCGTCAATATAATTAGAACACAAGACTTGGACGAATTTCCACGTTTTAGATCATCCTGTGTCCAAAAACGCCATATCAAGCATTGTGTTTGTCTGTCCGCGACAAAGAAGTTATAGAATGCTTTGAACTAGACAGATAAAATTTGAAATATGGTCCTTAAGTCATATTTGTAGGTTTATATTAAATGCTGAGCAAAGTCCGTACAGAAAAGATTCAAAATCTCTTTGTCCCGCTGTTCGAATAAAAGATAAAATGTTAACTACAAAACGATAAGAACTAGATGGATAAAAAATTGTACACAGACTGCATCAATTTTTGGTACAATAATATATATTTTCAATCAATCAATTTAGTCTAAATAAGTTTTGTTTCAATATAGAAGACACCATTTCTTAAGAAATCAACAAAAATAGTACCCACCCCCACAAAAAAAAAGAAAAGAAAAACCCTCTTTAACGAAGTTTTAATTTACCCTCCCCCATGAGCTCCGCTTTCGATTTTCGAGTCCCGTACATGAACATTTTGAGCCTATGCATCGAGGGAAAAAAATCAAGTGCGCATTCTAAACCCATTTTTTCCACACCAACCCAAACCAAAATTTTGCGCTGAGCTCCAAATTTAGTAAAATATCACAAGCTACTTTTCCTTAATCTAAACCGATTCGGTTTTGGATTATCATGAATAATACACACAAATGTAGATACAGAAAAAACTATCCTCACCTTGATGGATTTAATACAAAATTTGAAAGGGATCGTTTAGATGTTAAAACTATGTACCAAATTTTATCTACCTTGCCTTTTCAGCTTAGCAATTATTCATTTGCCATCGAATAGACAGGTAGACAAACTTCGATTGAATGGATTTCCTTCAAAATTCGTTAAAAATCTACAAATTTGGTGAAAGAGCCTCATACCAAATTTCCTCCATCTAGTTCAAAGTTTTTAAATTTTCCCGTTCACAGACAGACACAATTCCGAAAATTTGTTTTCCGTGTTCAAGGACATCTAAAATGTTAAGTGCTGTGAAGATTTTTTCCCCCATGATTACAGTACTTATTTTTTTTTTCGTATATTGAATGCTTTCCAGAAAGCAAAATAATTTTTTTTGAGGGGGAGGCTTTTATAATGTTTACTATTTGCAGCTATAGTTCTATATTTTAAAAAAACCGGAAGCCAAGTCATGATCAAAAGAAGAGCTGTAAATGAAAATCAAGTTGTAAATAATGAGGGGTTGATAAAAAGATGTTAAATACGCAATTATTCATTTTAATTCTTTTTTATACATCTTGGTTTAAATTAAAACTGCGGAATCGTATTTTTTATTTTCAGTGCAGCATACTATCGTATTATTTTCAAAAAAATTTGTTTTGAATTCGAATTCTGATGAAAATTACCTTTTACTTTTTAGTCTATTAATAAAAGAATGCTTCTACATTTATTAAAATGATTTATGATATTTTCACCAGACTGTTGATTATTTCTTACTTCTCGTTTGCTTCCTTTCACTCCAGATAGCAGATTCCGTCTTCTTGTGGCTGTTCATTGCGACGAGTGTTCTTATGTTCGCAGGAACGACGTATGCAATAATGCTTCAAAACGTCTTCAAGCCCATCATTCATTTTTCAATAATGTGCGAACAGGTGAGGGAAATGTCTTTTTGGCCTGTTGTGTGTACCGTTTTTTTAACATTTAAAATGAATGAATGAATAAAGGCATGAATAGAATGAACATGATTAACAGGGTGATAGTAGAGTAATAGTTAACAGGGTGGTAGATTCAGGTATTTTGCAGCCCTAGATAATGAACATTATGGCAACATATTGTTTTAACAAGTTCTTGATTTATTCAAGAATATATATAGATTATTAGCTTTTACCCGCGACCTCATACGCACGGAAAAACACTCAATTAACCTAAAAACAATTTATTTACAGTGTGTATCTAAAATAAAGCAAAACAGCAAACAAAGTCCTTATTTCTTTACAATCAAATCAAGTCCAATTTATTTATCGATCGAGATCGAGATAGCTACAACAGTATTATACACATATTTTTTAAACTTTTATTTAAAATGAAAATACATTTGTCAACAATTACAACACAATGCACAGGCGTGATTTTTTTATGCCAGTAGGGGTAACGCTATACAAATCAGAAATTTTTATTTTCCTTTATTCTGTTTTATTTAAATTCAAAAGTACTTCAAAATGAATCCAAAAAATCGATTAATTAACAATGTTTAATTTTAAATGCATCAAATTTTAAGAAAATAAACAGAATCGCTTGAAATAATCCGTCGAAAACATGTCAAGCCTAATCACGTTAGCCTCGTTAGTGTAAAGGGGGGAAAAAACTGTTCTTACTCATTGATAGTGAAAAAATGAAAATCTTTGGCGGGAAAGTTAGTTTTTAATAAAATAAATAATCACTTAATTAACGGGAATAAGTAGTCGCCCATGTCCTATTCTATACAATTTCGTTCAGCTGTTCTGCTGTGATTGACTAACATCCATCCACCTACACGTTCACATTTATAATAGTAGTATAGATTTATATATTTTAATTTCATTAAATTTAATTAATGTAAAAATTTATCTAGTAAAATTCCAAATTTTTCCGTATCGATGCTTGTGAACCTGATGCATTGATACCACTGGTCCTAATCCATGATAAAATTTTGATATTTCGCTGATAATTTTTAACTCATTGAATTTAAATTTAAAAAAAAACTTCTATATTTAACAGCTAGGAAAATAAAGCTTTTTTTAAATAGAACTTCTTGTGGTCCTAGGCAGCTTTCTAGAAAAATTTTCTTACTGGGGTATATCTTTTTCAATGGAGTCGATTTATATTATCTGATGATACATGCCAAACCTATTCAATTAATTTTAGAACCAAATGTATTATAGGTGGAAGAACAAAGGATACAATGACAATCTATAATGTCATGTACAGTTAACGATTTTTATGATGCGATTGTGGCACTATGGGAATTCATTCAATTCCTTCGTGTAAATTCTCCTTTTATTAATGAACAACCAAAGATTCTTTTCTAATTTTTCTTGCATATTTTTAGGACTAGTTCATAGAGATGAGATTATACTAGACATACTAATCAATATAAGTATGAATAGTTTTGAGTATAATTTCATGAAATAAGAGAATTCAATATGCGTATTTTGGAAAAGTATGGTACTTGCGTATTAGAAAGTTTACACCGACGGTTTAGTAACTCATTGGCGACGGATTCAAATTTGGGGATAAACTGTCGACGCCAACGAAACCAAAAAAAATGGTGGACGACAGTTAAGGCTCAACAATTTCTAAAATGATGGAGGTTTTTTTTGCTATTATTGGTGGTTTAACAACTCATTGGTGAAGCCTTCAAATTTAGTGATAAAGAGCGACGCTCTAGTACGTAATTACCAAAAATACTTCTTCCTATTTGTCTTTGGAATTCGTACAAACTTTATACTGATCTACATTTTAGATGTAAAGATTACAAACAAAAATTTTTTTATCTCGCTTTTGAATTTTCTTGTTTCTATACACATAAATTGATAAGTAGAAAAAAATCTCTCTTTCGAAAAATTTGATATTTTATTGGCCTTATTTTTTTAAAAAAAATAGTAGAATGCTCATAGAAACAGAGGATAGACCGTTTGGAAGAATTTCACTTAAAACTTGCCACGTATTTTCAGTTTAGGCGTGAAGATAGCATGCCGAATTTCTTTCGATTAGCTTATTCCGCTTTTAAATTCCACATCCATTATCATGTACCATAGAGTCAGACAGATAAAACTTTAAAAAAACTTGACTTTTGGACTAAAAAAAAGTGGAAAGTTTCGAGATTCATAAAATTATTCTAAATAGAATTTTTTAAGATAATTTTTTTCATCTTGCAGAAGAAACTAAATAAAAAAATCATTATTATAGATTTCATATTGTTTTTTAATTAGGTACGAATATATATGAAGATTTTTTCATTTGTAAGAGAAAGTGCCCCTCGTGTTCTCCAGTACAAGCCATCAAAAGGTAAAATAAATGCTTCAAAATTATTACTAAACCGTTCGTTTCCTGCATGTTCTAAGCAGTGTTTATTTCTAACATAATTATTCTTTTCTGTAGAATTTACTTGGCTCCTGTAAATTGAACATTAAAAGAAAGATAGAAAAAAGTAACACAATATCTATGTATTTCATAGATACCTATATTTGTTCCAAATTAACCGCAATTTCAAAATAAATATTAACCTTAAATCAATTTTTTTAAAATAAATGAATGACAGAAATTTTTAAAAGTATCTAAGAACACATAAATGTTAAAAAAAAACTATGGTTGAAATTTAAATTGAAAAATATTTATAACAACATGATTTTTGAATGATTCTTAGTAAACAGTAGCTTATTAAGTTTAAAAGTGCGCCTTATGTTATTATTACTGCATCTTCTTCAGTTGCTAGCTAGACAAATTCAATCTTTATAAATAACATTCTGTATACAGCAATAAGTTTGAAAGGAGACTAGAATTTTAATTATTCAATAGAATAATTACAATTATGATATAAAAATGATAAAACTCCTATATTAACCAAAAGTTTAAGAAGCGATTTAACATATGCATAAGTAATCTGTTTTAAAAAATATTATAGAAATAAAACCGATAAGTCAAGATAAAAGCTAGATATTTTTTGTCTCATTAATTACAAAAACTGTGTTTTAAAGCCACAACAATCAATAAATTAAGATATTTAATGTCTTTTTGGCGTCACAATTCCAAGTTGTATTTCATTCTCTTCTCTATAAATTCGTCGAAACAAATGCGGTCAATTCCAATTATGGGACAAATGCAGGATTCAGAAGGAATTCAGTGATACTGTATTAACCTGATAGTTTTTACCGTGTATTTAAAAAGGATACAGAATGAATAAGAGTATTATTTATTCAATATCAATTTTTGGACTCGATTGATGATTTTCTCGATCATATCGTTTTAAGCAAGCCGATACTATATGACATCACAGTTTGAGATGCAGGTCAATACAGCCGAGTTCGTCTTGTCCCAGGAACATTATTAGCATACGCGATGGGTTTGTCGTCTTAGCTTTATATATCTAATCCCCAGTCAGCCGGCGTCTTGGCACAGGGGTAGCGCGTCTTCCCCGTGATCTGGGCGCCCCCGGTTCGGGCATGGCTGTTTTTCTGTGTTCTGTCTGTAAGGTTGTAAATGTCCCATCCCCCCTGTATAAAGGAGTTGTACTCTTGGCCCTAGTTAGCGCTACTACAAAATAAAAGCCGCTGATTAGGTTTAAATCGCTACCTCAGCCAGCCTGTCCATGATAAGTGTCATAAGAAGCAACAACAACAACAATTCATTAAAATTTTATTTTTACGGTTTATATATCCCCGAAGAATCGTGTTTATTTCAATGCTAAAAATATCAAGAAAACGCTTTCCTTCCTCACTTCACTCATCCGTTAATCACTATCAAAGATCACCGTCACGTCATCATCAGTGGGTCTTATAAAGAAGCAAGATCCCAATTTGAAATCATATTCATATAGTCATATGAATAGGACTGTCAGCTGCCAGTCTTAGTGCAAAAGCCGATACACATCGAATACACGGTTTCTTGTCGACGGCAAAAGAATCGATCATCAGCTGTATTAGGCATACCAGCTGGTTTTGTTGTATGAGGTACAGCCTAGTTTTACTGACCCTGATATAGCAAAGCCAGTTGCAAATCCAATCTTTATACCTTGTTTCAGCTGAGCTTCGTTCTTATCGATATTCCCATCATCATTTAGTCCCTTCGATGTTCATTCCAACAATTTTATTTTTAAAAAAAATTAGCGCTTTATAGACTCTTTTCTTTGTTACTGTTCAATTAAAACAAAATTATTAAAAAATATATTTTCCTGATTCGATTTTCGAACTTTTCATCTTCTACAATATAAAGTAACAAAACTGAAATACACTAAAATACTTATGTTCTTAAGCATGTCACTTAATTCATTTATATGTATTTTTTTATATAGATGGAAATCAAGAGCATAATCTTTATCCCACCATCAAGCATTACACATTTTATCTCTTTGCTCCTATTTTAATTTATAGAGACTCGTATCCTAGGTAAGTTGGAATCTAGATCGAAATTTATTTTTATCTTTCATGAATCAATCTTAGTTATAACTTTAGATGTTAATCTTTATTAATAAGGAAAAATTATATCTGAAAACTTATTGACACCATATGTTCAAAGTAGTTATAAGGATCATGTAAAAACACTTTTATTTTCAAATATATTTTGATTTAATTTGTTGACATTCTTAAAAAAATGATTAACTACATATTTATTGAATTTAAAATTTTCAAAAGTATTTCTATTTTATGACAATTGCTTTAGTGATATCGATTAATCTTGCTGCATAAATTAAAAAAGATTAAAATGAAATCTGCTATGCATATTTCAGTGTATCATGTCAGAAGATAATTTCTTAAACGGCCACGTGCTCATGCAAGTTAAAATTATATTTCTCTTCATTTCAATTGCTTCATTGGATGAGTCACTTTGGTATTGCAAATGACCCAAGAAACTTTGTATCGCATTTATTGTTTTAAAAAAATATCCCATTTCCTATTTATTTCATTTCATGTATTCACGCGCTCAAAATGACATTTTCCTAGGTTTTATTTGCTATAGTCATTAACTTATTTTTTTAAGCAGAGCTCTTGTAAATGCAATGGCAACGCGTTATTGAAAGCTGATTTTTTGAGATGCTCGTGCAGATAAAATTTTTGTTTTTCGCCTACGGATTTTTGTTGACGCCACAAACCTAATGCCCAAAACAACATGTTCTGACACGATAAAAAAAATTTAAAAATTGTGTGAATTTTTCTATTTTTATGCAGTTTTATAAAGTATTATTTTTGCTTTATATTTACAGGAGAAAAGAAGCCAACTATAAGTTCGCTTTGGCTCAGTTGCTCAAATTTTTTGCTTGTATATTCATCTGCTATTCCGGAATCCTCAGATTCATGGTGGATGTTTTTCAAAACACGGGAATCACTCCGTTCTCTCTATCAGAGCTGTCTCTGATGTATGCAGGATCCATGGTCATAGGCGCTTTGACAATGTTCGTGATGTTTTATGCCATTCTGCACAGCTGGTTGAATTTCTTTGCTGAAATATTGCATTTTGGCGACAGAGAATTTTATCAGGTAAAGCAGCAAACAGTTGAAGTATTTAAAATGTTGTATCTTTTAAACTTCATAACTTAAAACTGAAAAGATATTTTCAACTAACTTGTAAAATATTTGCAAATATATTCATTTGAAAATTAATCTCAAAATTAATTCAACATTTATAAGTTTTAATTTTTTTAAAAAATTTGTAAATTGGAATTTTCTAATGAAGGCCTTGTATCATAGTCTTTAACAAAAAAATTTAATTAAAAATAACTTGTTTTAACACTTATTAATGTACGAAACAGCAGCATGCCTTCATATTGAGATTTATTGCTTCTCCAACTTGTTGAATATTTCATTAAAACTAAGCCGTTAAATAATTAAAATACTGCAAAAATACTAATACGCACAAATACGCAAAATCTCAACACTCCTGGATAAAAGTGAAAAATTGAACACAAAAACCCATTTTCACAAACGTGAAATTTTAAAAGTTAAAATAGAAAATAATTTCAACCGTTGTTCTCTTACAGATACGTTTTAAAATTCCAGATATTTAAAGATTAATTTTAAATTGGCTACAGTATAGTAAAAAAATAAATTATTTAAACATCTCTCTCTCATCTTGCTCTCTCAACAAATTATAAGACTTTTTCATTGGAATAAAATTTAATTGCCAAAATCTCTAAGAAATTTTAAAATCCCATTAATAATTTTTGCACTCAAAATATTTAATTGCCAATTTTTCCCCTTCTCCCCTAAATCAAAAATTTACTTCGAAAGCTACCAAATATTTTTATTATTTAGTTCTATTTCGATAATTTTCTGTCAGAACTAGCATCAGCCTATTTCATATGTTCAGCACTCTTATGTGTTGTAACATTTCTTTTGAGATACAATAATTTTTAACAGCATGATTTTGCTAATAAAAACTATCTTATTTTGTTGCAGGATTGGTGGAATAGTACTTCTTTCTCTCAGTATTACAGAAAATGGAATACAGTTGTCCATGATTGGCTGTATACGTACATCTATATGGAATCAATTAATGTAAGACTTTGGTATAGTGATATCTGATTTTTTTTTCTGTCAAAGAAATCAAGGGCAATATCTCATTAAAAAAATTTATTTTCATTTCAGGCAGGATTAAGCAGGTCAATGGCATTAATAGGAGTCTTTTTTGTTTCATCTTTAGTGCACGAATATATAATTGCTTTATCATTAGGATTTTTCTATCCTATATTAGCAGTTACATATTTAGCAGTAGGAGGTAAGAGTTTTGAAATTTACTTTAACTGACACTATATTAACTAAAATATTGTAACTAAGTCAAATGAAAATGAATCTTTAATAATATCTGAACGAAATAGTAAGATAATTCTGCATATATATATTTTTAAAATGATTAATAATCTTGTCAGGGTTTTTTAAATGTATTTTTAATGACTTAATATAAGGTGCGCCGTTAATTCGTGCAAACTTAAAAGCTTTCATAAAGTTAAGATAATTTTTTCAGCTTTTTTTTTTTTTAACTAAAAGTGGCAAATTGGAGATTAAATTGGATCTATTTTTCGCCTACGGATTTTTGTTGATGCCAAAAACCTCATCCGAAAAACAACATCATGTTCTGACATGATAAAAATAATGCTCGAAAAAAATTTCGGTTTGAGGATATACGTTTAAAAAAAACGTTCGAATTTTTTTTATCGTGTCAGAACATTACGTAGTTTTTGGGATGAGGTTTTTGGCGTCAACAAAAATCAGTAGGCGAAAAATAAAAATTTTATTATCTGCCAGAGCATCTAAAAAAAACCAGCTTTTAATAACGTGTTTCCATTGCATTCACAAAATCTCTGATTTAAAAAAAAAATTACTGACTACAGCAAATAAAACCTAGAAAAATGTCATTTTAAGCACGTGATTATATGAAATGAAATAAACAGGAAATGTGATATTTTTTAAACAACAAATGCGAGACAAAGTTTTTTGGGTCTTTTGCAGTACTAAAGTGTCTCATTCAATGAAACAATTGAAATGAATAAATATATAATTTAACTTGCTCGAGGACAGGGTGCTTGACCATTCAAGAAATTATATTCTGACATGATACATTGAAACATGCATGGCAAATTTCATTTAAATCTTTTTTTTCCCGTTTTGATAAATGACGCACACAACTTCAAACCGGAATGATTTATGAAATTCGGGAAAACAGAACGCGATAACTTAACATAGCGCATTTTATTTTAAAGCAAAAGATTATCAACATGAAAATTAGCTTGATCTCCCGCTATTTTATAACTTCTGATAACTTCTAGAAGGGTCCTTGTAATTCACGTCCTATTGGTTATATCACTAAAATTCTGGTCAATTCTGTAAACTTTGGGAATCTTAGACCCGTTTAGCATCCATTAGAAGTATTTCTAAAAATGAAATTAATTAGCATTGGGAAGCAGCATTACAAATTCTTAACTACAAATATAATCAGATTAATGTATCAATTAATTGATATTTAGTTCAGAGTTTCACGATGTTTTCAACTTTAAGAAAAGAGTTCAATTTCGATGATTTCTGAACATTCTTAATATTATAATATCTTTAGAGCTGTCCGGATTTTTATTTCAATAATTTTCTTTTATAGTTCCTGTAATATTTATAACAAACAAGAAAACTGGCCAGTTCTGGAATACGTTCATGTGGAGCATGCTATTTTCCGGATGGGGCCTTGTTATAATTTTGTACACTCTGGAATGGCATGCAAGAAACAACTGCAGAGGACTAGACGTAACTATGATTTATACCTCTATTGTATTTTCATCAGTAACTATTACTAGTATTCCACAAAAATATTGTACACAATTTTTATGACGCTTTATTGTATAATATAAACACATACAGAGTGTCTATTCTAATTGTGATCAAATATTTATTTCTAAAACACTATACATAAGAATATAATTCCAATAGAAAAAATGAATCGATTTTAGACTATTTCAGTAGCTACTTTACGGAAAATAATCCCGTCATTTGGATAATTTTTTTTTCCTAAGGTAGCTATCAGGGTAGACAGCTTCTCTATTGTAGATACCTATGGTAGGTTCCATTTCCAAGGTAATCATAGAGGGTCTAAAATAATTAAATGGAAACTTTCTTAGAACTCGATTAATTTTAATCATAGGTGCGCTGAAGGTTTTGTCTGATTTTAGTATGCAGTAAATATTTTACTAAATATGACCAATAAAACGGAAGAACCATGTGAAACTTTTTTAGCAGTATTTTATATATAATATCTACTGGTTTTGTAAATTATCTTATCAGCCATGATTAAAATATATTCCTACTAGCAAAGATGCAGTGGATTATATTATATTACTGAGTGGTAAGAATTTCACAAAATTAATATCGCTTTATAATCTTTGCAGATATAATCAATATGCTCGCTAATTAATAATCATCATTATAAAATAATTTTACAGAATTATTACTTTCTAATACTTAATCCAAAGAAATGAAGAGGAAAAACGAGATATTTAGAAGTGTAAAACTTCCGCAATATTTCATACTAGTACCACCTAATAATGCCCAACTCAAGATTTGAAAAAGATCCATTTTCCAAAGATTTTTATAAAAATTTTCAGTCAGAGTTTTGAAGAAGTTTTCTGCATTTTTCAATACTCTAGTAGAGAATTAGAAGCCCAAAGTCACAAGAAATGAAGTACGTTTTGCGCATGCTACACGTTCTTGACAAAAGAGACAAATTACAATCTGCTTTGAGTAATTTCTATGCTCTTTGAGCAACTAAATTAAATCAATTTCACTTACCTTCTAAATAATTTGCATTTCCACCTCACAAGCAAGTCTTCTGTAAGTTGAGTTTGAAGAATGGGCAGAGATCTGATTGATGATATCAGATGAATCTTATTGATGATATCAGATAATGAACAATAATTTGAAACACAATATGTATGAAGAGGGTAATATGGTTAGATTTGCTGTAGTTCCTATGTAATCATTATTAATAATCCAAAATATGTAATGGTCACTTACTGTTATTCGGCTCAATTTTCAAAATTTGATAAGAAAAACAAAATTTATTTCAGTGTGCCATGAACAGTATTAAAGATATACCAAATGTGAAAAAAAACTCTTTATTTACTATTAGTAGAGGAAAATTCAGAATTCTTGTAAAATGTAGGAAAACTGTAATAGGTGATTATTCTAATCAAGCAATATGTGATTGTAGTGATCAGTATGAATGCATTACCCCTTGAAAATTATCTGCCCATGAAAAAAATTATTTATGAACCTATTCTTAAAGAGAAATCAAAAGAAATTGTAAGCTCTACATCTTAAAATGTCATGGAATTTTCGAGGCTGTTCAATTGAAAAGTTAAATGATAATAGTAGAGCATTTAAAGATGTAACAGCTGAAGAAGTTGAGAAATGTTTTTAAAAGATATGTTAAGCGATACTGATGGAACCCATATGAAAGAAATTTATGCATTTGATAATAGTAACTTCATTTATAATTTCATGCCAGAAAGAACTCAAATTAAGGTGGAAATTTAATAGTACAAATCATTTTAAAAATCACCCCACTCTTACTTTGTCTCAATGCTGATGAAAGTGATAAGAATAATTTTGCTACTCATAAAGTAGAAATAGAATTTAAATTATTCCTAAATGTTAAAATACAAGGGAATACAAATATCACAACAAAAAATAACCATTTGGAGCAAAAGTCCTTATATCCCTAAAATAGAATCAAAGCAAACCATAAAGAATCATTTAATTAAAGAGAGTTTCTAAAACTATAGAAATGTGATGTCACAAAAGAAATGATGTGTTAGAATCTTCAGAGAACAGATATCATTTTGGGGAAGTATGTGGGATGTTAAATTAATATTATGATTTCAGAATTATTCACAGTTGAAAAAAGGATAAATTTACTAATGCTGACAAAGAAAATGAAGCTATTCACTCTTACCATAAAGATGAAATAGATTAATTGAAACTTCCTTGTTTTTAGATTTTCAACAATCAACACATAAGATGATAAAGAATTTATTATTTTTATTATTTAAACATCTATTTGTGTACAGATAAATTGTATAATTAAGATACAATTATTCTCACTTATAATAAATGCTCGATTTAATTCAATCCAATGTCAAAATATACTATTATTATCGTAACAACTTTACTAATGCAAATTCATTGATAATGATGAAAGTTGTTTATTAAAAATTACATGTTAGTTTCATGAAATGCAAATAAATGGTACTTCACCATGTAAGCAAAAATGTTTAATTCTGTTCTGTGATTGAAAACAAGTTGTATTTAACATATATTATTTTCTTTTCAGGATCCCTTGCTAGATTTTTGTATACCAAGGTCATGGAGTAAATCCTGCAATATCATCGCTTTTTCCTAAGTGTCTACTATGTACAAAAGCATCAAGAATTTAGTCACCTTCGTTTCATGAACAAATTCATCAATTGCTCAAAGATAATTCATTGTATTTAAAAATAAAACTGTATTTTTATTAATTATAAGCATGTTTTTGTAAAATCAATTACTGAATTTGTTTTTATATTTCATAAGTATACTTCAAATAAAAAATTAAGTTCATTAATATTACTCAATGCCACCACTCTTAAGACTAGGTTAGTAATTATAAATGAAATTTCAACATAAGGTACAAAATTTTAAAACATAAAACCAGATCATTTAAATATTTCAAACTTAAAATAGTCTCTAATGTCAACCATTGTAATCTATTTAAAGGTATGAGAATACTTATAACACAGCTATTATCTACTTAAAGATTGATGTCAATTACCAATTTTAAATGAAAATGGAATCCTTTAGGATTTGTACAAAATGAAATAATCTTTGAGCCCAATAAAACTTTTAAAGAAACTGCAAACAAATTATCCATTAATTACTTATCAATTATTGCATTAATTAGCTAATTGAAATATGTTATTCACTCGCTTATACAGTTATGTGACAATGCACTATCCACTACCATAGATGTATCCAAAATCAATATTACAATTCTTTATTTTCTCAAAGATAACTTCAACTCAAAAGGCCTCAATAACTGTTTAAATAATTTTTTCATCATTTATTTACAATTCTCCAAAATTAAGCATATATTAACATTTAATTATATCATCATATATGAATAATAAATGTAAAAAAATTGTTATAATTTGCAAAACTTATTCAAAAATCTTACATCAGAAATTTTGAAAAAGTCTGAAAATATCAAACATAAGTTTACAGCAATATGTTTCATAAATATGTATTGACAGAGTAATCAATTTTTTGGATATGACAATATTAAGATTGCCATGTAAATTTGTACATCATAAGGTGCCAACTATTTCTTTATGTAAAAAAATATAAAAAAATTAATTTAACAAATTTAAATTATTGTTTGAAACCTAAATGATTAATGTAATTCTGTACATAAAACCAATTTTTGTTAATAGTTTATTCACTATCAATACTTTGTTAAAGAACACAATTGAAAGTTACCTTACTTTATTTTCTTTTCATTTGGCAAGATTTCAGAATTTTTCTTCTGCATTCCTTGTATCTCTTGGCTTTTTAATAATTTCTCACCATGGTCTGTATTTTTTTCATAATAGTTTATCTTTGCATCTCAGTTCCTTAAAACTGACTTTCCTTCACCTATTTAATTTTACCAAATTCATATCTAAAATGCTTAAAAACTGTGAAATTACGTATACTTGATCTGGAAAACACTAACTTCCAAATAAAATGTTTGATCGTAATTAAACCAGAAATATATATGCATTCAATCCATTAATGAACTCAAAAGAAATGCATTCAAGTCCTGTAGCTATTAAAACCTCTGTCTTTATAATATTCATCAATGATTTATTTCATTGTGAATTTTGAAATCCACAGCTGAGAGTCTGAAATAGTCTCTAGCAAGTAAGGTTTATAAACATAATTACTTGCTACACATACTAGGATTTAAAGACTACGAAATGCATATTCTATTTTTGAGACAACCATGATCGAACAATACAACTTTCATTATAGAAAGACTTCAATATGACTTATTATCACTTTACCTAAAAAAAGAGACACAGTAGTAGAATAAAATTTAATTTAAAAAACAATGTCTTCTAATAAAACAGTTCCATAAGAGAAATAAATTGTTTCACCAAATCTTAAACTCATTTTATCTTTATACTAATAAATTAAATTATTAATGCCCATTTTAATTTAAAGTATAAATGACAGTAAATTTATTTTAAATTATTTTTAAAATACTAGATAAAGATGGAGACAAAAAAAAATAAGAAAAATGAGTAGAATGCCATTTTTAATACCTTTTTAAACAACTTTTTAAAAAACTTATGAATTAAAAAAATTCATTAAGATTACTTTTCAATTCTTCAATACCCATTCCAAATAATTTAAAGTAAATTCTTCTGAACAACCTAAGAAACAAATAACAACAAAGAAAAAGTTAATGATTATAAATTGATCTCAAGATCTGGATAAGAATATAAGAATTTGATAGATGAAAATTGTGTAGGAGTTTTAAAAACATAGCAGTTTTTGATAAAAAGGAAGTCTTCAGTTCAGCCATTGATTTAGGAATTTTTATATCTATGTTTAGAATTTCACTATACCAACTCTACAAATTATGCATCTGTCTTGTTATAGGCTTATAAATAAAAAGGAAGAAATGGTTTAAGTTATATTAAATGTTTAATTAAGCGTGTTATTAATTCTTGCAATTCCATGTTTTATTTTCTATACTTCAAGGTTTAATAATTAACTAGCAACCTTAAATAATAAAATGTCAGTTTTTCGATTTTAAAATAGTGAATGATATCATAATATTAATAAATTAAGATGGCCCTTTCAGTTCCCACTAACTTAACAAGTACACAAAATTGTATCAGAATTATATGCTGCAATGTGCCTCAAAATGTTTCATTGAAAAATTTCTTATTTAAAATACTGTTAGCTTAAATCCACTATATTCATTACATAGATTCCACTACCTTCATTTTTATAACTATTTTTTAATGCAGCTTTCAACAAAATTAATATGAGAAAAACTATTGCATAAACATGCCATCCAAACTTCTAATTACTTTGATTGAAAGCTCCTACTGCATTGAAAACCATGAAACTTTTTTTAATGCAAAACATACTGACATATTTAACTTTTTAAAATTCATTATACAGCTATTTTCAGGAAATATTTTAGAAAAATTAAAGCTAATTCATGATGAGATTGACATTAATCTCATCAATCAGAGGTAAAATATAAAAATATATGCAATTTTTAAAAAAGAAATTTTTTCTAAGTTATTTTGAAAAAATAACTAACATTTTATTCAGTTTGGAAATATTAGCACAATTTAATAGCCAATTTATGTAAAGATGAACAAGTATAAATGCTCTCAATAAAAGAAAATAATAACAACTATCAAACATTTATTATAATTTGTTAATATTCATGATATATTTTTATACAAAAGGAACAAAAAAATTTTTGCATTGCTAATAATTCATTAGAAAACTACTACATAAACTATGTTAAAATATATTTCTTCACAACAGTAAAACAAAACACAAAATTTGACACTTCTACAATGACGTAAAACACGGAAAATTGCCATGCACAATTAAATTATTCCAAAATTAGCATTTCTGATTGAACCTAAACAACTATAAAATATAAAAACTATAAAATAGTTTGTTGATTTTTTTAAATTTGCATTTAATTCATTTTTGAATAATTTGACTCTATATAATTGAATTTTGATTTAGAAAATATTCTAGCACTTTCTTAAAGAAAATAACTAGAATTATAAATTTCATTAAAGACCTCCACCACCACGGGAAGTATCTTTCAAAACATATAAGCGATAAGATTGATTCATCTGTTCTAAGAATATAAATGTTAACACTGTGTGTGGTCCAAGTCTGGCATAATATGGAGTGAATCCTTTCCATAGGCTGAAGAAGCCCTCATTCTTTATTACTTTTATCAAAACATCCTAGAAAAAATGCAGAATAATAATGTGACAAAAAATAAAATATTAAAATCATTATTATCGAATCATAACCAATTAAATTCAGTTTTTGCATTATAACATTTGATTTCTAGCAATCATCATAAATCTATCATTAGTTAAATGAATGCAAACCAAATAATAATAAAATTTAAAAAAAAAAACAATCCTCCTGAAAGGGAAAATTGAAAATATTTTTAATAACATATATTTATTCAATAAATTTATATCTTACAACATCTATTTATTGTTATCTTTTAATCACATTTATTCAATTAATTTCAAACTAAAAATAACTTTCAATAGATAAAAAATTCATATTATTCTATTTGTCAAGTGAAATGTATCTGTTCCCCACCCATGTTAAGAAAGCAGTTACCAGTAATACCAGTTTTTTGAATGACTTGATAAAATTGAATTGAATGCATTTATATTATTCAAAATTGAAAATGAATAAATTTTGACGTTTTTTATGATAATTTTGTTCTAAATCTAAATTGTACAAAATGTTCTGCATTGGAAAATATAACAATATCAATAAAGTTTGCTCAGTATTTTATAAATGAATTTAGATGTCATTTAACAATATATCCAGGTAATTATTATTATTATCAGGGTATATTCAATTATTTTTAATAAGTAAAAATATAAAACAATATATTAGATAAATTTATATACATATAAACTGTAAATCAATATTACAAAGTGGAAGAAGCATGTGAAATTTGCAAATAATTTGCTAACTAAGAAATGAAATCAATGCAAATCGGGAAAAGAATAATATTTTTTTTATAGACAATACTGGTCAATTAAGTGAAATAGTATCGTCATCACCCTGAATGTCATATAGACCAAAGCTATAAATATGGAAAAGCATCATAAATTTCATGCCAAGATGACACAAAATCAGTAATAAAAATACAAAAAGCACATTATAATAAAACCAAGTAAAAATGGAAGTGAAGAAAGGTAAATAATAAAGAAAAGGACACATTTTTGGTGGAAGTCATCCAATATCTCTGAATTGCATTATATAACTATATGATTGAACTTTTCTTTCTTCTCCCTCTTGTTTTTTAAATATATATTTTCAAGTATTTTTTCTCCTTTACTTGTGTTTACTTTCACTTTTCACTTTGTTATTTTGTTGTTACATTTTTTGTGTTGTTATACTTTTATTTCTATGACCCACCTTTTTCTTGTTTATTCTTTTGTCTATAAAATTACATTGATTTATAAACTATTATTTATTATTTTTAATTATTATTATTAATTTTAATTTTTGTTTATTCATTATTTCAAAGTATTTTTTTATTTAATAATCTTTCTGGATGAGCAATAATTTTTCTCACCCAAAATATATGAAAACAGGGATCAACCCTTAAAACAAATAATTTTTGGTTCATATATATAAGAGAGATGGCTACTTTAAAATCATTTTAAAACAATAAAGTTTCACATAATAAATTTGATCACAAAGTAAAGCAAGTCAAGACAGAAAAAATAAAATATAAAAAAAGTCACTAAATAAATCTTACCATTGCTCCCCTGTATTCTGGAACACCATTAATCATTTTCATATTCTGTATCCTAAAGAAGATAAATTTGCACTTCTTAGTACATAAGTATTTATGATGATCAATAATTCAAAACAGGATAAAAGCTCACACAACATAATCAAAGGAGACAGTAACAAAATTGTACAGCATTTAAAATAACAAACATAAGCTCAAATGAATAAAAAGAATAATTTGCGATTAAAAAATGCTAATTAAATATTAAAATGAAAATTTATAATATACATATATAACTATTATAGTAATAATTAATTAATTACAAAAATGAAAAATATTTATGAGTCATTTTACCTAGTTTTTGCAATATCAACAGGCATGGATGCTGCAGTAGTAATAAGGCCACTTATCATACTAGATGCAAAATGACACATTATGTTGTCTTTAAAGTAACCTAAAACAATAAGGGAATAAGAAAAGCTTGTGAAAAAGTTTTCTGTTTTACTTTTAGAGCTTTTTTTTTACTGTTTTACTTTTTTTAATGATGTTAGGAAACAATTAAATAATTTCACTTATAAGTTTACCAAGATCAGGTTTTATGAAATAATTTAATTTAATGATGCTTTGATAAATTCATTTTACACATATGGCATATATTATTTTCATAATGTATTTATTTCAATCAAAATATAACTAATTAAACTGAATATCCTACTAATTATCTTGCATTAAAAGTTATACATTTATCAAGGTACTTAGTTTTACAGGATTATTAGAAACATTTCTTTTTAACATATGAAAAATAATTCAGAATTCAATAAGGAGAAATAATCAAAGCATATATCAAAGGAAATATAAAATGGAAATATATTTCTAAAAACAAATAACATTGAAAAAAATTACCTGTAGACATTAACAACTGTTTGGCTTGGGAATAAGATGCTAATTGTGCAGCGTTGACAACCATAGCTCTACCAACAGTAGGTAGACACCCCTTAAGAAAATATATTGCATAAAAAATAAATTTACAAAGTTAAATAAAAAAGACAAACATTCAGCCAGCTTTAATGTAAATAGAAAAATATGTTGTTTTAAAAGAGCTTGGATTTTAATTTAATTACTTGCATATTAAAAGAAAGTAATTTTCTGGTGGAAATTTACAGGAGGTAAAGAAAAAATACATAATTAGAAGATGATTAAAAGATTGTTAAAAAGTCAATAAGTGAAAAAGTGATGACTTTGATGAAAATAAAATGATGATGAAAATAAAATTGTGCCATTTAATATGCAAATGCATTTGAAAGTTGAGAAAAAAAAAAGCTTTTGATAGTAAAAGATAAAAATACATAAATTTTAAATAAAAAGAGAGATTAGAACAAAGTAAATGCAATCACAAACTGTTATATTTCAAAACTGCATTAATTAAAAGTTAATATAAAGGAAAGGGATTAAGTATTTCTAAAAAAATATCCTTTGGAAAAACAGAAGTGGAAAGCAGATTATTTTTGTCCCAAGATAAAAAGACAAGAAAATTTAAACTTTTTGCCATCTTTTTCTAATTTTATAAGATTGGAATTATGTGAGTAAAAGAATATATAAGTAAATGCAATTAATGATGATGAAAAAAAAATCTGTATAATAAAAGACGAAACAGGGCACATTTTTAGGTGTATATTTATATATAGAAAGGGAAAAGAATTAAAAAATGCAAGTATTCAAAAAAAAACCATGTAAAAAAGAAATTTCTTTCTGTTCATGTTAAAAAGTAATCAAACTATTAGAGAAAATGACTATGGAATGGACAATATATTGCCCATGTGAAAAACGCTCCATGCAACAATCACTTTAAAATCTGTCCTTTAGCTTTGTATTGCCAACAACACATCTTCGACTGAATTGTTAGTCTATAAGAACAAGATGGATTTTAAGGGTGATGGCATAGTTCCTTTAACATGTTTATATGATTCTAAGCTTAGTAATATCCATCATAGTTTTCTACCAAAAAATTTTTTTTTATAACAATAAGGTTACAGTGAGACATTTGAAATGCAATTTCTAGAGGAGATGATAATGAATTTTGCTGTTAAAAGATGAATTTCTAAAAAGTCGTTTTTAGTGAATACCTAATTAATTTCAAGTTCTTGATTATTCATGAATAGGTTTAGTAATGAGTCAGTAACTGAATTAGACTTGGCATTAATATATGCAATAACAAGGAGGGATAATAACTCTTGTTTTGCCACTTAGACTGTAGAATCAAATAAAACTCAAAGTATGGTTTTCTTCCAAATTTGATTGACATTATAGACTTTCTTTTAGTGCCTAGAGAAAGATTGCATGTTCAAGCACCACTTCGTAATTTCAATTAAACTTTGAATTTCTCACAAAAGAAAAAAAAATTAAACAAGATTTAATATTTATAATCTTGATAAACCCAGGAAAACCAATGAAATAAGCTCATAAAAACATTACACAATGCTTAAATTATATACTTATTTCATAAATACATTAGCATTTTAAAAGATTTTGTTTATAATTATAATAAGAAATTGACCACAAAAAGAAAGTAAAACATGAAGCTGATAGAGTGATGGAAAGACATTATGTATCATATTACATAATTTTAAAAAACCAAAATATTTAGATATGGGAAAATTACAAATACTTCATTTGAAATATACAATTTTATGTCCTCTTACTTCCAAAATTAAATTTTCACAACAATTACACCAAAGACAAAAGTAATAAATTCAATTTCATCTAAACATCAGTTTTTAGTTCTTTTTCACTTACAAAACAATTAAAAATCATTGTTTTAGACAATATGTACAAATATGTTATTTTTTGTAATAACATATTTGGTTAGAAAATATCCATACAATTTTTTAATGCCAATATAACAGAGTATATGTAGTATAGTATAGAGTATATAAACAAACAAGTTTCTTTGTTCTGTTATGCTAGTTGTGATAAAAATTGATTTAAATTAAAGTATTTAATTTAATTTTTATCAAATTAAATTAATTTGTTGAAAATTAAAATAAAAGCATTACAATAAATTATACTTAGAAACATTTGAAGAAAAAAAAAATTGAATTAATTGTTATAAAAATATAAAATTAATGACACTGAAAAAGTAATTTTTCAAACTTTAAGATGAGTAAAAAGTATTTTGGTGCGTAATATGCTCCCAAATTACTGCATTAAACTACTAATATTTAAGGTATGTTTTAAATAATTCAAATTTTATACATTTTTTAGAGATTATTTACCATACAAAAAGAAACAACCAAGTAACTAGACCTAAGGGTTTATATATATATATATATATATATATATATATATATATATATATATATATATATAATGTAATTCAAATTAATTTTGAATTGAAATCTGATTGTAGTCTCGTTGCTAAACATCATGTTGAATTCTCAATTTTGTTTTTATTCCATCTCAAGAGGTATGCAGCACATCAGAAGGTTTACAAGTTGTAAAGTGGAACTAAACATTTATCTCTGGTCTTGTATACCACGAAATTCTCATAAATCTACAAAATATAGATTTCTGAGAGGAATTCTAACAAGTTTTGAAATTGACACATGGAGTAATCATTGATGCATTAATACTTAATTTAATTTATTAAATAGGAAAAGTGGAATAATCAGGAAATAACAGTACATTTTGAAATGAAGTTACTATGAATTAAATTAAGACAAAACTTAAGAAATTATTTACAATTGAAATTTGAGTTTAAAATATCATTACATATATATCACTATGATATATTTATAATAATATCTCTTCAAATATATATAAATATATCTCTTCACTCTTCAGTCTGAACTTTTAAGCAATGATAGATATAGAAAAACTTTCTCTAAAAAAATTATTTGCTACAATCAAGTGCCATTTAGTATAATTTTTTATAGATGTTCAGAAGAAATTAAAATTTTAAAATTGAAACTCTTTTGAATTGGACGACTCATTTATGAAATAAGATTTCCACCTTTCCCAAAGCATATCCCACAATGGGTGAGAATATATCTAAAATCAATCAGTTTAACATGTTCATAACATTTCATGAACAAAGTTTTCTACCAGTACAGTATACACTTGTAAAAACAATTATAAACAAAAGGTGATCCGAGGACAGAGAGCAGTAGAGACATGTAAAAATTTCCACAGAGATTTGTATTGAGAACAGATTATATATATATATATATATATATATATATATATATATATATATATATGAATTAAATTACATTGATATTATTATTAGAAGTGTTTTTAAATACATAATTCTTTTAATTACTAGATATATAATAAGAGAAATAAATATTAGAAAAATGTTGATGAGGCATTATGTTTTATATCTTGAACAGCTTAACTTTTTAAAAAGTCATACAAAAAATAATAATTCAAAATTATTTATATGAGTTCTGATGAAATTTCATTTTACTATTTTAAAAAGTTTAAAAAATTAATAACTTTAATGAATGTTTATTTTTAACAAAAAAACTATGAAATAAGTAAATGATATAATAAACAATAATTTTCAGAGGTTAATTTTCAATAATTGGAGGTTTCACTGACATTTTTAAAGCTTCAAGGAAAGGGGGAAAATCTGTATATTTCAAAACCATTAAAGATATTCTATTCAAGATTGCTCATATCTATATTTTTTTATTGCTAAATGCTTATTTCTATACATCCAGTACTTTATATCTTTTTTTTTTTTCACAGATTCTCTATAGACTAGGTCATTGTAGCCTGACTTGTAATCTAATTGCTGCTTTTTGGAACTGGAATAAGTCACTCTTTTACTCTTTACTTATCACAATTACTTGCAAAATTCTGAGGAAATTAAAGTACCTTCAATCAGTTGGTTTAAGAATTCATAATTATGGAATTTAATATTTTCCAAAAGATAAAATAAACTTGTAACAAAGAGAAAGATCCATTGATTAAAGAAAGATACTGATTTCAGAGCAGCAAAATTAAAATTTTTAAATTCCTGACACAAAAGTACAAACTAAAAAATATTCACTGTTTTCTCAGTAATAAATATACAGAATCACATAATGTTAAACATTTCCTACCCTCCATAAAGTAAGAATGCCTTCTTCTTTAGTTATTCTAATAAGAGCATCAAATACGTTTTTGTAACCTCTTCGTTCTGCTTCTGGCAGTCTGAAATTTTTGAAATCAAAGCATAAGTTTTTTTCTTTTAACTGTCTACATACCACTAAAAACAAAATAAGACATGCATACAAAATGTTATCATAGAAAGGGAATACCTCCCATCAGCTGTCATTCTGATTAAAGATATTTCTGCAGGAGTTCCAACAAAAGCTCCAACAGCCCCTGCAGTCATACCAATACCTGCTTTCATGAAAAAGCCTGGTGGTTTCCCTCCATCACCTCTAAAATTCAATGAGAAAATAGTTTTAAAAAAGGTTATTGAAATAATAATTGTCCAAAATTAATATCTGATTTTTTTCAAAAAAACAATTTATTACAAATTAGAAATATTCTTATTCTGAAATATTTCCAAAACTCAGCAAAGGGAATATTTAAATTAATAGCTTAATTAATTTTATTCTTCCTTCAAATCTAATATAATTCTTTAATAAAGTAATAAGACATTAAAAACCCTTTTAAATTTTCTGTTATATTTCAGTATTGGTATGAAAATAATAAAAATGATAAAAAGCTTTTTCATTAATTTTCAAAGTTAGATAGTTCTGGTGACAGTGATTTGTCAACAAATTATGCTATGGTAGGAAATAAGCTATGAATAGATGAAAAAGTTTCAAAATGCTTAGAGGGAAATTAGATAATACTTTGTTACTGACCTCCCAGACTTGAATAGATTTAAAATATTTATTAAGCATGATATTTATAGCAAACACAACACTGAATGTGAATAAGCAGAAAGCAAAATAATTAATATTTGTAAAAAGAAAACTGTTTTATTCTGTCTCAAATTAGATTAATATTCCTTTACTATAAGTATTATTTTACTATTAAGCTAAGTTATTTAAATGAAGTACTATGGATGGAAGGAGGAAATCTTCTCAAGAATTTAAAAGAAGCTCATACAGAAACTTCAGTAATCTTTTCAGATTCAAGATTATCTATAGAAAATTTTATCTGAAGTTTTAAAATAAGCCTTAAAAAACTGTCTTAAATTCTTTATAGTATGCTATTTACGCTTGAAATTAATAATGTCATGTAAAAACTAACATGTATTGTAGTCAGTTTTTAATTTTAAAGAAAAACTTAAAGTTCAATTATTTTAGCACAAGAAAAACCTGACTTAAATCAGACATTAATGTTTATTTTTAAATTGAGCTGTCTCAATTTTATCTGAACTGTCCAAGTAATTTAGAAAGAAAAATGAATTTAAATACAGTTAAAATATAGTAAAAACTTAACAATTCATTGCCACAAATGAGGTATGTAATCAAATAGAAATATGCTAAGAAATAAAAAAAAGGAAGTGGAATAGTAGGAATTAATTTTCCTACTTCATAAGAGCAAAATTAATTATTTTTTAGATTCTAACAATAAAGAATAAAAAAAGGGATAAAGATAAAGCACAGAAAGAATAAAATTTTAAGTTTTATTTTAAAAGTTGGATAATTATATAAAACATTCACATTTTTGGAATCTATAAGAGATACTTTAGAGACCAGACATTCAACTTTTGATATTGGCAAGAGATGACTAATTTGTCATTTATTTATGCAATAGAACTAGAATAAATATTTGTCAGAGCCTGACTAGGCAAGGGCATACCCCCACATCAAAAGGGCCCCCAAATTGAACAGAAAATTTATTTTACATTTTTTTTCTTCTTAAATAAAGAAGTTCGTTTCATAATTACTAAAGTAGTGAAACACAGAGGGGTCCCAAAAAAAGTTTTTGCCCCAGGCCCCAGTTTGGCTAAATTGGGTGCCGGCATTAGTAACTATGCATTAGCTAGATTCATATGTGATTTCTAATCATCTAACAAATATAATTACTATAATAACAAGTGGATTTATGTATGACTTTAATGACTGAAACAAAATTATATATTATTTCATGAAAAATTGTAACTTCTTTAGATGCTTGAAAGCTTGTTGAAGCAACTTTTTTCCAGTATGATCATAAGATAATTTATATTTCAGAATTATGTTTTTTCAAATATTGATGAATGATTTAGATACTTTTGACACATTTAGATACATTGACTTTTTTTATTGTTTTTCCGATGCATATTTAATAATATATTTCATAAGATGGTAACTTTGAATAGTTTTAGGGGAAAATATCTGTAGCAATTAACTTGTAATTCCTGTATTGTAATTTCTTAAATATTACTTTATTATCAAGTAAATGTTATAATTCATTATTTAATTAAATTCATATTTGACCAAAATTATAAATAGTCTTAATTAAATTTCATATTTTTAGCATATCTTTTTATATAAGGCTGCCAGTTAAATATTAGGAATTAAATTATTAACTTTATTAGCTGCAAAATAAACAATACATTTTTTATTCTGTTTATGTGTCAAAATTTAGCTTAGAGTAATTTATTTTTAGCTTGGAAGATGTTTCCGTCCTTCTTTAGCCTCATATTTTTTATATATTGTTTTCAATATTTTTAGCAATTAGTACTTCCAAGCTATTATTTTTGAAAATACTTAAGAATAAATCAATTGTGGTTGATATTACTAAATTGATACTAATTGAATTTGACAATGAACCAATCAGCTGGTTATGTAAAGTGGATAGGTTATATTAATATATAAATATTTTACAAAAACATTTTAATAGGCCCCATTGCAATTTCTATCTTAATTATCCTTTTCATAAAATTTTGTTGAAGGCTATATGCAGATTGCATACATTTGCCTAAAAAAATATGAAGGAAGAAGATGCTTGAATATTTGTCTTAAGTATCATTTAGTATGCCTTTTCCTCTAATTTCAAAAATTAACTAACAAGTAAACTTTTAAAGCCTTCTAATTTTACAAGGTCTATTCAGCATAACACACTTTCCAAATTTTGTAATTGTCCAAATGTAGATATATTGTGATAACAATTTATTAAGAAATATCTCAAGAATTAAGCCCTATCAGGGGTTTAGAAGGAATCAAAATATGGTTAACATTTTATTGTAAGACAATGCATCTTTTCTATGCAAATAATTTACTTATATTTTCTATGCAACATGGTCAATTTTAATTATAGAAGATGAGAGCTTTTT
>JAOUZG010000273.1:3545419-3576394 GCA_026289955.1 Argiope argentata
ATATATATATATATATATATATATATATAATGAAAAACACATTTAAAGGATTTGTTGAGAATAAATAGCAGAGTTGTGGCCGAAATCATGGAGAATGCAGGTTGAATTTTTAATTCTTTTTATTCCATCACGGGAGAAGGCATTATTTACAAGCGAAAGCAATGAGCACAACACAGAACTGACAGAAAAGCTAAGTGTACAAAAAGGGAGGGGAAATCATTATCCCTGGTCTTAAATACCAAGACTTTGATAGGGATAAATATTTTTTATAGAGCTTATAAACTTTGATTTCTGTGGGGATTTCCATGTTTCACAGATAAGAGGTAAGGGAAACACAGGGATCTTTCTAAAAGTATTTTGTTTAGGTCAGCAATTTTCATCTCTCCCACGGAGTGTGAGAAAGTTACAGGCGTTTAGCTGTTTCAGCAATTTTACACAGCTTCTCTTGAATTAATTAACTAGACCGAGTGAAATGGATCATGAAATAAGATAATATTTTAGAATGATATTACTATGGGCTAAATTAAGATAGGGCTTTGGAAATTAATTAGGATTAAAATTAAGAGTTTAAAAATATCATTATATATATATATATATATATATATATATATATATATATTTGCATGACAATTATTGATATAAACAAAATGAAATATAATTTTTTTATTCAAAGTATTTTCCCTACTGGAAGAATCTGGTTATCTCTAATTGTTTAGAAACTAATCTAATAGGCAACAGTTAGAAAGACCCTGTATAGAAAAAGAAAACGAATTCTGCAGATATAAATCCTTTTAAGAATAAAATGTAATTAAACTTTTTTTTTCTTTTGTAGCTATGAGTTCTTTACTGGCAAACAAAAAAATGAGATATTTAATTCAAATTCTATTAAATGTTTCAAGCCTATTATCAAAAGTTTAAAATTAGGACTTATATTATCAACTTATATAGCAAGTTTATCCAAATATAAATTTGTATTTGGATAAACTTGCTACTTAGAAATATTGATTTGAACAAAAATCGGAGATTACTTCGATTTAAAAGTAATGATTTCAAGGAAAGAAAGAAAGAACAATAAAAAGTTTATGTTTTCTTTTGGTTAAACTGTGTTATAGTTTGAATTAATTAAAAAACAGATATTATTAACCAAAGTCACAATAATGATTATTAAACAAAAAAAAATTTAAATAACTTTTTTTAATCAATTTGGAAAAAATAAGTTAAAAATGGAGCAATTACATTGCTCCATTTTTTAACATATTTATCAATTTTCAAATATAAATAATTCAATTTTTATTTATTTAGTTCTTTTAAGAGTATCAAATGCATTGCAGTAATGCAATAGGGTATCAGCTTCAATACACATTTATATAATTTATCACTTAATACATGTAACAGATAAATTATATTAGTTAGATATGTAACAGATAAATTACAGAAGAAAAAAAAATCCAAAATAGCATTTTTTTTTAAATAATTTTTCCCCATTGAATCAGACACATTTTGTATTAGCAGAACTTATCCTGTAATTTTTTTATTGTTCTATGAAATGAACATCATGAAATTACAGAAGAAATAAATAGTCATTGAGAAAAAGATAATAAAACTGTAAGGATGGATGAAAAGAACTACAGATCTTATCCTCTAATTATTTGAAAAATGGCAAAGCACTTTCTAAATTCTTTGCATTTCTTTATATTATATATATATATATATATATATATATATATAAATCCCCATTTAAAAAAGTATGACCAAAAGAAAATTATTTCTAAATGGATTGTTTACAATAAAATTCTAATTTCATTTTTGATATAATAAGCCCTATAATATATGGCTGTCACCAGCAAAATAAAATAAAGTTAACAGAAAAAAATAATAATAATCTACAAATGAAAAAACATATGATATACAAATAATAAAAATGTCTCAAATAATATCCTTCTTATAAGCTATATATGATGCAATTTAAAAATTTTAGTTTTAAATTGGTTTATAATTTTTTTTTGAGTTTCAATTTTATCAAAATTCTTCATTCTCAGGAATATTATAAATTATCATGCAATATATGTGTGTGTGTAAAATCATTTATTAGTTAAATTCACAAAACATTTGAATCAAGGTAAATTTTAAAAATTTTAATCAATTTATGTTAGAGAGACTTTTTAAAAATAAAAAATAATTAACCAAAATTTTACTAAAAGTAAGTTTATAGTTACAATTTTGCATTTAAATATATCTTATATCCTAAAAGAAGGGAAGAAGAAAATTAAGAACTTTCTAAAACAAATATATATGGTTTTGAAAATATTAAATACTTTTCATGACTATTTTCTAGGCTTAAAACTTTTAAGTGTGGAGACTTCTTACGAGAATTTTTCAAACAAGGTAGAATAGACACCCATTCGAACAGTTGTATATGATGCTTGTCTTAAAAGTCCAGCAGACAGTCTAAAATTTAAAAAGAAATCTAATTTAATAAATATTTATCACAGATTTTATAAAACTATTTGTAACTTATAATTCAAATACATGATTCTAATTATCAAATATATCCATAATATTTATGCCAAGAATATACTACAACAGTTATAATTTGTTTGTTGCATTAATCATATACAGGGGTAAAAGCTTTTCCATAAAAAATGCTGTAAAAAACCATTGAAAGTTTTAAAGTTCAAAGTACCATTGCTTCAATATTAACTAAGATTGTTAAAATGAAGGGTATTCAAATAGAATCATAAAATTTGTCATCAATAAATAACTGGATGAAGAACTTTTAAATGTCTATGGATTGATATATTCAGTCAATAAAAATTTTCTCACCAGAATTAATGTTCCAAATATCATTTTATAGTAATAAAGATGAAAATTGAATAAACTGTACTATATTATCTTAAGAATATAAATTAGATATTTTTACTGTAAGCATATATTTTTTAAAAAATTCTTTACCCTCCATATAATAATATTCAGAATAAAATTATTTATCAGTGAAGAATATTATAAGAATCTTCCTATATTTCAAAACAAACTGATGGTTTAATATAATATCTTACCCAACATAAAGGCCAGAAATGCCTTCATTTCTAATGACACTTTTAATGGCATGAATACTTGTTTTATGCTCCTTAGCTTTACCACCTTCGCCTTTAAAAAGAGAGAGAGAGAGAGAGATTTAAAAAAATATTTATATTAAAAATGGATTACAAAATAAACGCTCAAACTATTTTACAAATGTCAAATGTTAAAAAGATTAAAACTGACTTTCAAAAATTACATCTAGTGAAAAGTGCAAATATTTAATGTCGAATAGTGTTAGATCTTTTCAAAACATTTTATTTTATATTAAAAAATACTACCCATAAAATTCTTTTCAGAAAAAGTGGAAATATTTATGCAGCCATTTTTTATAACAACAGTTTTTCATACATTTCTAAGAACATGTCTAAAACGGAATTTGTAAGAAGGCATCTCTAAAAGACATCGAGTATTGCAAACATAACAGCATGCAAACCTAATAATGAATGAAGTAAGATCAGAATAATTCACAAACCTCTAAATATCTTTCTTTCACATTTATATATATATATATATAATCACATCATTATTTTTGATTTGAAGCAGACTACAGAGTCATAGCTAAAAATCATGAAGAAAACAGTGTTCACTTTTTAATTTCATTTGATTTCATCTAGAGAGGCAGTTATTATTTACAAGCAGCCCAGAATAAAAACCACAAGACCAAAAGGTATAAAAAAGGATGAAATCATTTTAACTGGTCTTTTATACCATGATATTCTCATAAACCAGACACATGTATATTTCTGACAGGAATTCTAAATTCTAATTCTATTCTAAAATTATTAAATTATAAAAGTAATGAAATTTCTATTTAGAAAAATTAAGTTCCTTATGTTTTTAAAAAATTAATTTATTTAATCTTTAAAAATTATTTTAATTAAAAACGTGTTTTTTTTTGTATGTATGTGTGAATTACTTTGAATATATAGAAAATTATACAACAAAGAATGTCAGATGTATCATAAGAATGCATTCATTTACTTTATAATTACTTAGTTTTTAAAACATACTTACCACTTAATTGCATCCTGTTCTTAATTAAATCTAGAGGTTGAACAAAACATGTTGCACCCATCCTAAAATCATGAAAGTGGGAAATAAATCATTATATTAGAAAGACAAATATATTTTGCTTAATAAAGTTTACTATTCAGTACTATGAAATATTGATTATTATTAAAGTGTTTATCTATTTAATAAAACTACAAATTCTCGAAGTATTAACATTGACTTTTAAATTATTTTAATTTTAAAATGAACGAAATTTGGATGAAAAATATTTTAAGAAATAATACAGTGTTTAAAAAAAATCATCTATTAAAAATATTCAAAGTATTTTTTTTATTTATTTACAGATTAGAAATGTTATAAAATTGATAAACAAACTTCAAAAATAATTTTAAGTTTGTGAAAATTATTAAGTGTATTGTGCAACAAAATTACATTTTTATTACTTCAGTATACAAACTGGATAACAATTATAGATATAGTATGATAACAGCAAGCAAACTAAATACTCATCCACAATCAACAGCTTTCAAATTTTTTCTGAAAGTCCATATAAAAACATTACACAGAACTAACAAACAAATATATTTATCGGCCTGTCCAATAATTTAAATTTATTAATTAAAATAACAGTTTTATAAAAACAGACAATATCAGAAAAAGTTTATTTAAATTTTAAAAAACTGTACACCAGTGATATTGCTTGTTTACTTGGTGATAAAACCTGAATGCTGTAAATACTCATAGGTACCCCAATTTTACTTTTAAAATAAGCACAAAAAAAAGTAATTTAAAATACATATGAATGTTAAAGGGCATAAAAATGATATTCTATAACGAAAGCTTAACAGAAATACATTCTTTTATTTTCTTACCCAGCAAGTCCACCGAAGAGAAAGCGAATATAGTTTGGCATAGTTGCCGGTGGAGACTGAGTTGCCGCCATTTTGAATTAGTATTCTAAAATGTTAAAAAAAATACTGTATTGTAAAACAATATTAGTTCTAAAAAATGAATGAAATTCTAAATTTTATAACTGATTTTCTAGAGTTTAAAAATCAGTTTTATTACTATCACATTTAACTAATTTTTCTGAATTTTTTTTTCACTCAAATTTTAAAAATATGCCTTGTTATATATCATATTTTTAATAACCTGAGAATATTGATTGGTACAAAAGTATTAAATCATATTGGATACTTGTCAAATTTAACAACAACAAAAAAAGCAGTAAAAAAATTTCACAGAATTATAAAAAATATAATCAAGAGCATAAATAAAAATCAAATCATGTTTGAGTCACATGCTATATAGTAGAAAGATTGAAACCGTCCAATTGGGGAAATATTTTCTAAGTGTTTTTTTTTGTTGTTGTTGTTGTTGTCATTACATCCATCAAGTACCACATGATTAATAGACAAAATTAATTAAGTTATAAAAGTGATTTCTTTTATTAATTATTATAGTAATTCAAAGATATACATCATATAAGACAAACTAGAACACAAGATATTAAGTCACTGAACTCAAAATAATCTCAATTATAATCAACCAATCTGCAGTGTATATGTAGGCAAATTTGAACATTATATAGGAATGCTATACAGGAATTCAATTATTGAAATTTTACTATGATTATTTATTCCTATAAAATACAATTGTTTTTTTATTATTACTATTCTCAAGAAACTGAATTTGAAAAAGACATGTATAATCTCTTATATAAAAGAAATTATACATATAATAAAACAAATTACAAAATTTGAAAACTTTTTACTGATGAAATTTCAACAGAAAAATTTCTTTGGTAAAAGAATCAGTTAAGAAATTCTATGGAAAATAGTATATTTCTCTCACTAAAATAAGTTTTTTGCATTTATATTTGCAATTTTTTTTTAATAAAATGAAACTTTATTTTGTACATTTTAGATACATATGGTGTATTTATATTTTAATTTTTTTTTTTCAATTCTTTAAAGAAAGAGTACAATCAATCTTAATAAACTACTGAAATTAAAAGAATGCAGGCTTTTTCCTAAATAAAAATTTCCATATGAAATTATTTCTATTTTTAAGTTGTTGAAAAATAATTTCGGTTAATTTAATGTGCATTATAGTTAAATTAACAATAAAGTTCACTTTTCTATTTCTTTTCTAATTTTTCATTGTTATTACTTGTAGCTATTTGAAAACTTTTCTAGAAAATTTCATGCCTAACACAAATTACAATTAATCATCAATTTAATTTTGGTAAGCAATTTTTATTGATATCTTTATTTTAATGTTTCACATTAAGTAGAATTGCAATAAGAAGATATAATTATAAAAAAATATGCCTTTTTTTCATACATAGATAGTTTTCATAGGATAAAATAAACTTACAAGTATACTTTCCCTGATTATATATCTTCATATTCATACCACTTCATTAAATAAGTTATAAAAATGTTACAGGCAATCAATAACTTTAAAGAATTAACAGAAAGAAGCTGATTATATCTAATTTAATAACTTATATGAAAGTCCAATTTCCAACCTGAAAATTGTGTATTTAAATTAAGAAAAAAATTCAAAAGTCTTGCTATGTCATGAGTAATATTCATTAATATTTTTTTAAAAAAAGTGAAACTTCTTTTGTACTTTAAATGTTGATAACAGCAAGCTTACTTACAATTCAGAGTATATGACTTTCGGTAAGAATAAATATGTAGGTTACAAACTAGAGAGCGATATCTGAACTTATGGGGAACTGCCAAAGAGTTTTTAATGAAATATTACTTGACGTGGTAACTTAAAAAAAAATCACATGAAAAGTAATGTGAAAACCCCTATTATATCAGTAGAAGAAATTTCTACTCACTCAATACTGATAGCGTCGTAACACTAGAAGAATTAAAGGAAGAATAAACACTTCGGAAGACTTTTACAAGGAAATGAAATAAATTTATAGATAGAGGATTAAGAAGATTTATGTCTAGAAAAGTAGGATAAGTCAATGTTTAGCTAACGTTGAAATACATGATTTTTGAAAGCATTAAATTAATGGTGAAAGATGAATGCCACAATTAAAAAAATAAATATAATTAAAATTAATTTATTTCAACTTGAAATTTAAGAGATAAATCAAAAGTACAAAGTTCTAAGTTATTGTTTTTATTTTGTTAAACTTTTTCATGGTTCGACCTTAGTAGTTCTCAAGGTGTCATTTGGGGTTACCTTAAAGAGCAAGTCGGTGTGTCAATCACCATATTTCAAACTCGCCAAGCAATTTTTTCAAGTGATTTTTGAAAAAATAAAATATGATTTTAAATGCACAAATGACTTATATTTAAATAATAGACGAAGATTCATACCAAAATAAATGTGCAGAACATAAAGATGCATTATATTATGAGAATTAAATACATTATGAAAATACTTATTTAATATTTTAGACGAAAAATTCAAAATTTTAATTGCTATTTTTTTTCTAGGCACTTTTAAAATAAATACAATAACATAATACAAAAATTTTTCCTTCAATCGACTTTTTTTATATATAATTATAAATTCGAGAACTCGCCAAATTTTATGCCACTCCATTTCCAGCCATTGAGTTCGAGGATACACGTGTGTATATATTGGGCCTCAGTGCAACTTTTGACCTTCACAAGGTTATACCGAAAGCGAGTGATATCAGAACCAGAACAGTCGTAAGTTTGAAAGTATTTATGAAGTTTTTATTAAACTGTCAGTGCTTAAATTAAGATTTAGATTAAGATTAAACTTTTAAGATAATCTTTTTGTCACGTAAGTTTTATGCATTTCAGCTGGCTAAAATTTTTCCACTTTAAAAACTTAGTTTGATGAATCGAAGTTTCTTGTTATTAATTGAATAGAAAGTATCTGCTGGTTTGACTAATTACAATTCTATTTTCTTCTCAATCAAAATGATTTTACCTTGAATTGTTTGATGCGGCAGAATATAAGAAGAGAATTGTTAATTTCTTTTATGTTGTACCGGTATGGGTGTTTCCTTGTCATCGTGGCATTTTTATGAAATAAATCAACCGCTGCTGTAATTCCTTTAATCCATTCCTCCATCAATGAATTCCCATATCATTATTCGGTTTATTATAATTTAAATAAAGAGTGGGAACTGCATTAAAATCGGGAGCTACTTAAATGCCGGTTAATTATGGCCAACTCAATGAAGCTGATGTAACATTAAGTAATAAATGAGAAATCGATATTAATTTCTAGATAATTTAATACTGCATCTCTAAATAAATCTTATTCACAGTTGCTACAAACTTAATTAATAACTTTAAAAAGGAGATAAAAATATTCTTTTAGTTTCGTTTTCTCCTTTGACAGGTTACGTGCTCGCGCGTCCGTTTCACCTTAATCCGTGCACGAAGTCTCGCCCAATTTTGACAGAATAAATTTACCTTTAAATTAGTTTATGAAATTCTCTTTATTTTATTTAAGTTTCATCAAGTTGAGAAAACTTCTAATTTTTTTCGTAGGTGTATTAATTTTTACTTAATAGTTCTTTCCACTAAGTAATTAAGCATTTATTAAAGAAATTCATCTTTTAATCATTAAAATTATTAACAGGTATGCATTTTCTTTCGTTTAAAAATTTAATTATTTTTAAAGTAGATGTAAAACATAATTTCATTCCAGTTTGAATTAAATTACTTAACAGCTATTTATTTCTGCATAATAATCTTCATTTAGTTAGAGATGTTTATCAAGAAATGTAGATTAAAATGCAGTGAAATTTTAAGAAGAGTAGTTATGCCTCTGTTAGTTTTTTAAAAAGGTTATGCTTGAAGGTCAAACTATCTGGATTGTTTTACTTCATATGGCAATCTTTTAATGATCATAAAATTGATTATTCTATTGCTGGATCTTTATAAAATAAGTATATTATTGGATTTTCCATGTTTTATTCTATATTAGTTCTTCTTCGAATTTATATTTGCGTAGTTTTGCATTTTTTATAGTAAGAAATGATTGGGGTGACGAGCACAAATTTGAAATGTGATCTTGTATCTTTTTTGTTTTGGAACAAACAAGTCGTATAAATATAACTAAAGGTTTTGTGAGAACTCAACATTTTATTAGAAGAAGGATTTTTTTTTTAAAATCAACTGGTAACTGTTAGGTGACAATATATTTCTGGATAACCATTTTTGTGTTAGTACTTTCCTGATATGTATATTGCAGGATTAATGTTTTTGAGGCATTGATTAAAATTTCATGATACTAGATTATTAGCTATTGATAATGAAAATAACGCTAAACTATTCTCTAGTGTTTAAATCCTTTACTTTATAATGTACTTTATAGAAAAGAAAATCTGAATTTAAAAGTTCTCTATAAAAGCAACAATTTTTAACTTTTCAAAATTGTGTATTCTATAATACTTGAATTCTTCACAAATGATTCTTTATTCAGTTAATCAGTTCCATATTAAAATTGCTATAGATTACATACAATTAGTTGTAATGAGTATTGAATGTATAATAGTACACAATGTGATGCCAGTATTAAAATTTCTAATATTTATTCTATGTTCTTTAGTACTAATTTGATACAAATGTCCTTTAGATTTTAAGAATCTATAAATTCTAAACTTTTCGTTATCAAGTAGTTAAATTGTAAGAGGAAAAAACAGTTTAAATTGAAGATAAATTTAAACACTTGTAGGCTAAAAATATACTTTTCCTGCTTTTGTGAAGCAGATATGAGTATCTTATGAGTGATCCATAAATTGAATGGAAAAGAGGGCGCCGTTCGGCTGTCGTCTTCAGCATAGTGTTTCATTTCAAAATTGCAAGTTCCATTCCAAAATAACCCTAGTATTTCTAAATATGGCATTAATAAACTATTCTTAAAAAAATAGCATTATTTAATTCACATTTAATAGAAATTTTTCTTGGGTTTCCTAAACATCTTTTGCCATTTCATTTTATAATTGAATGTCTTCTTTCTGTTAATGAATATAATTATAGGGATAGTATAATATAAGCTTTTAATTTCTTTTTAGACTTGAGATACTACAATGGCAAAAATCGGAATTAATGGGTATGTATAATTAACATATGAAATCAAGATTTTAACCAATCTTAATTATAAAATATCTTCTAATTTGGATTTTTGTCTTTAGATTTGGTCGTATTGGACGATTGGTTCTCCGTGCTGCTTTAGCTAAGGGAGTCAATGTTGTTGCCATTAATGATCCTTTTATTGAAGTTAAATACATGGTAAGAAACTATTTCTGAAATCTGTTTAGATTGATTTGATATAAAATATTTTTTGAATTGTTTTTTTTTTTTTCCAGTTTTAAAACTTTAACTGCTAAAATGTACAAGTCTCCTATAATTAAAAGTAATTTGAAAGTTTAAAAGTGTTTTTCCTTTGATGGTGATTAACTTATAAACTTTACATACTCAAATCTAATATCACTAGCAGTGCTTTAATTTGTTTTGTACTTAACATTTTAATGCTCTAATATGTATAATATATCCTTATAAGTAATGGAATAAGAACTAGAGTGCATGTTTTGAGAAATGTATTTTTTATATTGATAAGAAAAAAACTATCATAATTTATCATTTTAAAATTGTTTTTATAAAAGTTGGTTTGATGGGTCTTCTCAGTAGTTACATTATAGATCTAAAGTCTGTATATTGTTAAAAATTACTTGAATAAAACATAAATTAAGCATTTTTCTTGCATAATACACAGAACAATTCTGAAGAATTGTTTATACTTTTGGTGTTTTTTAATTAAAAATTCTTTTTACTTTTAATATAAACTTTATTTTATATGGTATTTTTATATTGGTACTTAGAAAATACCAAGGTAACTACTTTGGTATAGTACTGTAGTACTACTTTGGTATAGAAACTGTCGAATTAAACTTGTGATCACGAGCAATATAAAATTAACTATAAAAGTTACATTTTATATATTCCATTTTAAAAACTACATACATATTTGTTTTCTTTTACTAAGGTGTATATGTTCAAGTATGACTCCACTCACGGCCGTTACAAGGGAGATGTCCATGAAGAAGGTGGCATGTTGGTCGTCGATGGTCATAAAATCCATGTCTTCCAGGAGTAGGTTTTAACTATCAGATTTGATATTTTTATATTGTTTTGTTTATATATTTAATAAAAACATAAAATTTCATATTTGGATGTTTTCAATCTAAATGTGTAGTTAATTAAAATATGCAATTTAACAAGGGATACAATTAAATATATTTAAGAGATTAGTATATACTCAAATAGCTATAGAAATTATATAAAAACTACAAAGTTATGACTTTAAAAAGAAAATATTCTTTCCTACATCCTTATTTCTGGCAGTGAATGAATTTTTAACATAGTTAGAAAACACAATTGGAATATTATTCTAGCATTAATATAAAAACACTAGAATTGCCCATTACAAAATTAGATACGATTTTGTTACGATACCAAACTGAGTAATGACTTTTAGGTAAGTAAAAATGCTTGCTATTTAATGAAACAAATTGAATATTCCAACAGATAGAGTTAATTTTTGTAATCAGTCAAATCATATTTATTTTGTTTTGACATTTATTTAATAATATCTGAAATTTTTGATTGTTTGAGTGGTTTTTATTAATTCTTTAGAAATATCTATTCAATAATTTATTGTTTTGAATTTAAATTATTTAAATTTAAAACTAACATTTAAAAAGAAAAACTTGAGTTATTAAATAAATTGATTTTTAAACATATTATAGAAGTTGATTTCTTTAGGGGGGCTTAACTATCGATTCATAAGAAGGCTGTATAGAATTTTATCCTTATGAATTCTCTGTTTCAATTTTAAAAAATAAAGTACAAGAGTTTTCAGCTCGTAGCTCCTATAAACATGAATAGCTAATATAAATTACAAATTAAATTTATTAAAATGATGTTTGTTTTTTAAATTTAAAATCTTGTTCATTTAAATCTAATCTTTTAAAAAATGTATTATCATATGAAATCTTTTATTGTACTAATTCTCTAAATGTTTAATTTCAGAATGAAACCAAGCAGTATTCCATGGGGTAAAGTTGGTGCTGAATATGTTGTTGAATCGACTGGCGTATTCACTACCTTAGAAAAAGCCAATGTAATTATTTTTTAATTCAATCATCTATTTATCACATTCTTAACCTTGTATATTTTAACCTTGTTTAAAATTGTTATGCTTTATTTTGCAATAAAATAGTTTAACCTGTTATACAGCATTAAAATAAGCCAGTATAACAGTATAGAATATTTTAGTAAATTGAAAGTAAAATACTCGAAACATTTAAAATATATTGGTATAAGAATATTTGTTAAATATCCTATACTTAAATTTTTTGAACCTTTATTTTATTAAATGCTGGTTTGAAACTCGGTTGTATACTTTCACTTGCCAATAGCATTTCAAATATATATTCTTAATAAAATATATGTTTAAATCGTACAAGTAGCAACATATCTTGTGTTTAAACATTAATAACTTTTTAGAAACTGGTATATTATAAAATACATAATAAAATTATTCAAATTAGTAGGCAATATAAATTCAGAAAATCTAAAATTTTAAAGGATCTTCTTTATGTCTATATTTAATATATTTTGTACTATGGCATCTCAAATTTTAATTTTTAATATTTATATTAATTGTTTTTACTTTCTGACTGTTAATTTAATTATATATAAAATAAAGCTTCATTATAAGATTAAGTAGTATTTTTGATCCTTGGGTAACTTTATAAAAGGGTTTCAATGATAGCTTTTTATTCACTCCCTAAATAGTTAATTTTTCAATTGCCAGTCTATTAACTGCATGGTATTGATGAATACCAGTTACAAAAGAGCATATTACCATGCTGCATAAGTTTTAATCTGATTATTCTATTGTCTTATAAAATTTATAAGCTGAAAAGTGTCATTTGATACTTAAATGTTTAATTCCTACAATTCAAACATTTTTTTATCTTCTTAAATTATCAAATTGTATTTTTTCTATCCATAATTTCATTATTTATACTAATATTGACTCAGCCTCTGAAAACTTAATTTATTTGTATAAACCTTTTTTCCTCAGACACACATTGAAGGTGGAGCCAAGAAAGTTGTAATTTCAGCTCCTTCAGCTGATGCTCCCATGTTTGTTATGGGTGTCAACCACGAGTCTTATGATCCATCAATGAATATTGTTAGTAATGCTTCATGCACAACCAATTGTCTTGCACCTCTTGCTAAAGTTATTAACGACAACTTTGGAATTGTTGAAGGTTTAATGGTGAGTTCATTAAACTGTTTTTATATAAGCTGAAATCTGATAAAATCTCTTGGGGGGGGGTCTAAAATTATCAGACACGATAAGCTTTTGTTTTGCTTTCAAGTAATAATTTGAAAGTAAAACAATTAATGTATTTAATTTATATTAAAATATACTTTGGTATAAAATTATAATTTTAAAAAATCTACCAAATTTATTTAATACAAAAAATTTTACAGTATTCGACATTTTCCCCACTTTAAATAGCAATTTTTCAATTACTTTAAATGTTAATATAAAAATCTACTCCGTACTTAAATTTATATTTCCTTTAGTATCTTGGGTTATTTTTTAATACTTATTTATTTTCAGACCACTGTTCATGCCATCACAGCTACTCAAAAGACTGTTGATGGACCAAGTGCAAAGGTAATAAAAATATTTTAATTTTGAATTAACTTTAAATTATTTTATATAAACAATATGTAAAATCTTAAAATTTCGGCCTATTAGATGTGGAGGGATGGTAGAGGTGCTGCACAAAACATCATCCCTGCTTCTACTGGTGCTGCTAAAGCTGTTGGAAAAGTTATCCCTGCATTGAATGGGTATGTTAATTGTTCCTATAAAAGCTTCAAACATTTAAAGGATTTCAAGTACTTGTGACGCATCGAAAATTTACCAAAACTTGGATTTTATTTCTTTAAATTGTATCTGGTTATTTTATCTTAATGTTTATTTCAGGCATAAGATATTGAATACAGTTTAGCAAGTAATCTTTTATAAGATTCTGTAGTATTATACATCACTAAAAATATATGATCATTATATACAACAACAATGTTTTATATTTAAGAAACAATTAAAGGAACAAATCTTCTCTCTCGCACCTTTTAAAGTATCATCCTAATTCTTTTGTCATGAAAATTGGATATTAATTACTCTGTTGTGATCTCTAATAATTAGATTCGTTTATTTATGTACATAAAGTTAATGTATTATGTATAACAAACTTGTCTGACTTTTATTTAATACTTAAAATGAAATATATAATTGAAAAGAATCCATTAATATAATTACTCCATTTTATCTTTGTTTATAATAATGCATTGTAATGCAGTTTGTCAAGTAAAGTTTTGTGGTTCTTGAAAATCTTATGACTGTAATAAAAATTGATTGTAATAGAATTTTTGATTTTCTGACAAAATTATATAAATATTTTTCTCCAATAGCAAGCTGACTGGTATGGCTTTCCGTGTTCCTACTCCTGATGTGTCTGTAGTAGATTTGACTTGCCGACTTTCTAAGGAAGCAACCTATGACCAGATCAAAGCTGCTATCAAGGCTGCATCTGAATCTGATAACTGGAAGGGTATTCTAGGATATACTGAAGATGATGTAAATATTTTTTATAATAATTTGGATCTAAATAACTTTAGAACTAAGCATACCTTTTTATAGTAATGTATATTGACCTAATTATAATTAAACAAAATCTAAAATTTTAATAGGAATTTCTGTAATATACAGTAATATAGCCACTGCCAGGGCATAGTTAATAGTCACTCTATCTTCCATTCATCTGTCTTAGTTTAAATTCATCCAGGGTATTTTCAGTCTGTCTTATGTAGTATTTAAGATGAAATGAGGTTCAAAATATATTTCTTTTTATGGGTACTGCAACCAAGATAACTGTATTTTACTCTAAAATATTACTAGTAGCAGTTTTTTTTTTTTTTTTAAGCAAAAATATTGGCTTTTTTCTTTTGCGCAGAAAAAACAATTATTTAATAAGTTTTTCAAGGAAAGATATTCTCACTTCATCCAAATAGACCTTAGTATATATTAGAATATGAACTGGCTCTTTATTTATAGTAGCATCAAATTTAGATTCGGCTGTAGAATTTTTGAAAAGGAATATTTTAGACTCTACAGAAACTTTTGAATCTAGAAATGAATATAAGCTTTTAATTATTCTTGGGACATTTCTCGTTCTGAATAGTTCTATTTATTTGGAGCATTTTATTTATTTTACCTTGTATTTCTAATATTGAAAAAGCAGAATTTTTACATATATTGTCTGTTATCAAACATATCATTCAGTGCTGACTTTTAGATTGTCTTAATTTTTCTTTCATTTCCTTGAAAAAGAAATGTTATCCTAAAATTAAATTATCAATTTTATAGAAGTTATTCAATTAATGACAATATTAACATCCAGTTGAGGGGGTAGGTGGGTGGGTAAAAAAAGCTATTTCTGGTTCAAGTACTTAATATTTTAAAAAATAAAGAGGGGGAGATAGAGAGAGAATTGCTATAGAAGCCAATACCAGTGTATTTGTCTCGCACATAATTTACCCTTTAAATATTTATCTGCATGAAATTTTATTTTCACCAATAGAAGTACACGTCAATTAGGTAATGTATCTATGAAAATATTTATTTTGGAGTATTCAGAAGAGAATTTTTAATAGTATGCAACTGGGAATTAATACCTTAAGGATATCAGCAGAAAGTTAAGTAATTTTACCAGTATTGTAACCTCAGAACTTGATATTGTTTTAAAGTTTAATTAAAATATAAAGTTATTTTATAATAGTTTTGAAAGAAAACAAGCTGGTATTTTTACTTTGAAATTTGTAAGAATATTAGTCTTTTTAGGAAATTTTTATCAATGACCCTTATATAAGAAAGTCTTGCTTTCTACATTGAGATATGTTTTCAGCCAATTAAATGTGTAGAATGACTAAGTTTTGCCTTTTTAATATTCTTTAAATTATTTTCAGTCTTGTAGAAAGATAATTCAAAAATCGCTTTCATTAGGCAATTAAATTGATATTTCTACAAATTTCGTCATTTTGATTTCTGTTTTAAAGGTTGTCTCAAGTGACTTCATTGGAGACTCGCACAGCAGCATTTTTGATGCAAAGGCTGGAATTTCATTGAACAATAACTTTGTGAAGCTTGTCTCCTGGTAAGTAGTTACAATTTTGAAGTGGTTGTATTCTTTTTAGATTGGAATGTAATTTTACTAATTTTTTTTTCATTATATATTCCAGGTATGACAATGAATTTGGTTACAGCTGCAGAGTCATTGACCTCATCAAATACATGAAATCCAGGGATGGTTAAATCTTCTCATTTTCATTCTGACAGTATTCCAGCAAGCTCCTTGTTTCATTAGGACTACAATAATTGGTGTTCCTGTGATTCTTCTGTTCCTGCTTAACTTCTCTATCCACATACAGTTCAGTTAAACTGCTGTGTAGGTGGATCTGGGAATTCTGTTCATGAAAAGATATGTCTAAATTCCATATGTAAAGAATTTACTTCTAAATTAAAGTTCATTTCCTTGTTCGTCACTCTTGCCTCTTATTTACAAAATAAAAACTCATACAATGGTATTGTTTGAAAAAAGACTCTAAAATCTTTTGCACATGCAATTGGATAAGTTGAATGAATTAAAATAATGGCGAGAGGAAAGATTAAAAAAAGAATGTTTACATTTAACAATAAAATAAATTTGGATTACTTGCAGCTTGAATTAAAATAATATGGTCAGAAACAATATGTCCGCATACATATAGGAGAAAAATAGAACAAAATTTTACAGGGCAAAAATCAAAGTTAAAGAAATACCTATTCTAAAAAAGCCCTTGTCCTTCCATGTCTCTTCCCTTGGATAGAATCTTTGAAAAGGGATAATCTCCTGAAATGAACAGTATGGTTGTAGATAATACAATTCTTGCAGACTAAATTTATTATTTAATCATTTGACTGCGAGAATTTAAATACATATTTACATTAGAATTCAAAGGATTAAAATGAATGTTGCATGCAGGATTTCTATTGAAACCTTAACTAATTAAAATCATTGTTGGATCCTTATATTGTGTTACGTAACCCATTTTATTTTTCTGTAAAACTTCATATCTGCAACATTCCTTTACTGTGATACATGAATAAACTAAAATCTTTACTACAAAGCCATATAATTGTACCATCATTTAAATCGGATCAACGTTTTCTCATTGATATAATTTTAATCTTATTTCAAATAATGGAATCTTGTTTCATGAATCAAGCTGATTTTTTCAACAAATTAGTATCATTTTAAAATGCTAATAGCGGTTAATTTTTGCTTTTGCTTGGCAGATCATTGTTAATTGTGCTTGTAATTAAAGTATGTCTTCTCTTGAATTTGTAATTCATAAATATTTAAAACTATTCTTGTACAGATTGTGCAAATTTTCGAGAACAATTTCATAAAAATAGAGGTTTTTTATTATAGCCTTATTAGCACAAGCTTCTATATATTTTTACAACGTTCAACATTCTGAAAGCTGGGCAATGTCATAAATGTGTGGTTGGCCATTTTGTATTGATAGGAATACCTAGTTTTACATTTACAGATTCAAATGCTGAGTAAGAAATGCTTTTTATTTTTTCTTCCATAAATTAAAGAAGGCCAACTTTTGGATGGAATAAACTGAGGAAATTGGAGGATAAACCTCGCTACTAATTACTCTAAGAGAATTCTTAGAGTAATTAGTATCGAGGAAAATAATTCTCAGACTTTGTCAAGTGTTTGAACTCGGCGTCTTATGTATCGTATTTTCAGTTAAAAATCGCCGAAAATGCCGATTACATCCCCCCCCCTTTAGAATCCATTTGTTTCATGGAAAGAGGGAAACGAGTCCTTTTTTCTCGATTTTTATGACTTCGAGAGGGATTGCTGGTCATAGTTTGAATTTATACTTTTTAGTATGAATAAAATTAATTTATGTATATATATATATTTTGTTATAAACTTAGGTTTTGCATTTAAAATGTCTATTTAAATTAATCTCTTCTAATCCTCTCCTTTATTTCGTTAATTCACTATTCGATATCTGCCAGATTATTGAGAGAACATTAAATTCTCGATAAATTCATTTATTAAGTTTGATCGGGCTGGGAAGGCGGTACTCCCCCCCCCGTATCACGCAGCTTAGCTGTTATGATGCAACGTACAGCTATAGTATATAGTAAGTGTTCATTCTAAGGAAAGCGATATAATGAAGACTCGGATTTTCTTTGATTCCTTATACAATGCAAATCACGAGATCCTTTTTTCTTCCAATTATTTAAAATCAAGCATTTTTTAATTTAATCTTAATATACATAATTTTAAGCATAATTAATGTTTTTTATAACTGAAATCGCAAAATATTTTTAAAAAAGTTCAATCACACTGTATCTTGTATTCAGAAAAATGAGACACTTAAATTATTTATTTTAACAAAACCGTAAAAAAGTCAAAAAAAAAAAAAATTAACACGATATAAATAATGTTCGATCATTTCAGTGGACATTTTTTAATTATAAAGTGCATTGCTTTGCACTTATAAAATAATATAAAACTTCTAAATGGTAATTAATTAGGGATGTTACTAGAGTAATGTTTCAGAATTAATTTGAATAATACTTGCTTTTAATTTGAATAATTAGTTCACACGGTGTTTGTGTAACTAAATGAAAAAAAAAATGAATATCTTTCAAACACCTCAAATAAAAAACTCTAGAGGTCTTTTAGATAGTTTTCTGCTTAAAAGCAGGAATTGCCTATTTTATAATCTGGCCCAGATGCAATATAACAACTATAAGCGAAGACTTTAAAGCAAACGATTTCTCTGTTGGTAAATGATTTTAAGTAAACATGTCTGCTCAGAAAATGTGAATCTGATTAAGTAATAGTAACATGCTGTATATTTGTTATATTAATGCCACGAGTGTTTCTTATCAAATTTTTAATTCATATTTGTAAGAAACAATTTAGTGAGAACAATTCTTTAAGAAAACATCTAAATGGTTCTTTTCCCTAACATGACCTTGTTCTGATAGTTCATCTGTTATAAAGGCAAAATGTTCTTATTCTAGTTGACTGTCGCATGAATAGACTGTCTCGAAAAAATCGAATTGCTTCTGAATTGCATAGGGCGGAATCTAACAATAGCGACTATCATGTTTCTTAAGCGGGGGCATAATAAGGATAGAGCCCCGGGGGTAGTATTCTCTTGTCTGTTCCCACTCAGCAGTCTCCTCAGCTTATCGATTTTTGAAACCGGAGAGACAGCAGTGTCCCCAGGCACATGCAACCCAGTCCCATGCTGCGTTAAACATTTGCGCACATACTGATTTCTGTCGATCGAAGAAATATCAAACAATATGATCCTGCACGGCAATAAAATGTCTGCCGGGTCCGATATTATAAATTATGGGAGTTTCCGTAAACATATGCAATCCAGTGATCTTTTGTCCACTCCACACTTTCTGTTGGCCGTTGATTTCGCACTACTTTATTTCTTTTCATAAAAATAATATATTATATTTTTAAAAGCATATAAAGCAATATTATAAAAAAATAATATAAATTTTCTTCGGTTTGGGGCTCTTAATCATTATCACTGAATTCTTAACATTTTTTTCTTATACTATTTTTTGAAAATAATTATGACTTATAGACAAATATATGAATGTATTTATAAATGGGTAAATTTTTTAACGGATAGTTAAAAGGTTTTATTTTCGGAGTGTCTTAAGATTATTGAAGAGCTATGGTGTAAATATTCGGGCTTCTTTCTGCTCCTGCTAATTTTATATTTAAATTAGCCGTCTTTGGTAACCAGTCGGTTCTCTAATATTAACGCTCGCTAAAATTTTCAATTCATATTTTATGTAACTTGGTCTCATAACAGGTTTATCAGCAAAATATTTTTAAACTTCAAATTTTGATAGTCATATAATTCACTTTTAGTATTATGTAGGCTTTGAGATGTTCTGTTCATTGTACTACTCATCTCTCTCTTTCTATTCGGGCCACTAAATTTTGTATTTAAATTAAAAGGAAAATGATGAAATTGGAATTAATATTTACTGAATCTAGGCTTGAATTTAAATAAAAAGTATGAGAAGTGAAAGCAGAGTCATTCGTCATTGAAACCTAATGTGCATTACAGAATGATTTTTATAATTTATAACAACTTTTGAACTTTAATTTGATATAAAAATCATTTTTGTATGATAACATTTTCGGAAGTTATCGCAGAAAAGCGTCTAAATTTCGCTTAACTTTTAATTAATTAAAACTCTAATTAAAAATTTTGCTAATCTAAACCGTTCTCGAATCCACTAGAACACATACAAAGCCGTTTAGTAGGAGTTCATTCACACGCATAGAAGAATTTTATATATAAAGTTATAATAATATTAAGGATTTCACATTATTTCTAGCTCTGCATCTCCACTTTTTATAATAATTACGTATTAAAATTGCAAAACTTGGTAATTGTCAATTTTAAATTTAATAAATATTTCTTTAAAATTTTAACATAACTCTGGAGTGAAATTAAAATAAGCTACTTTAAATTCTAAATAATTGATGATTGATTTTTTTTATTTCTTGTCTGTTCTGTTACCTGTTCTAAAAACTCTGCTTACTGCAAGTGATATATATAATAAATCATGAGCAGTTCACTGAACGAGAAAAGCTATAATTGTTTATAAACGAATACAGTGGCGGATTTGGAGTTTCAGCGGCCCGAGGCGCAATTCAATTTGAGCCCCCCTCTCCTCCAGTCATATTTATTATATGGATTATTTATACATATTTTTCACTCTGTTAATCGCTGTATCTGATTTTTTGTGTTAAAAAGGGTGGAGGGGAGGGTAAGACCTAGGTACATAATAATGAAAATTAAAATAAATTTCTACATACTTCTTGGCAGTATTTAAAAGAATGATGAAGTTCAGGGTGTATTAAAGATGTTCTTAAAAATATATTTGCTGTTTTGTACCATAGTTACGCAATATTTTTCAAAGATACATGCCTGAAACTTCATTATACACTAAATCAATTTCTACGAAATGAAGCTGTTTTCCTTTTTTGCTAATAAAAATTTTGGTTTTGTTTTAAAACGTTATCAAAGTTGAGAATTTTAATCAATTTACGTGTTTCCGACTTTCTGAACAGTCATTTTCTAACTATTTCCTTTGAATTTGTTCTAATAAACAAACAATGCCTTTATTGAAAAACTTAGAAAACTAGTCAATTAATTTGCATCTAATTAGTAATCTCTGAAAGTTTGGAGCTTTTAGGTATGTAAATTATTTCGTAAGTACAAAGTTTTTTCAATTTTTTTTTAACTTTTAGAACAGCCTTAATTATAAAAACTGAAGCTTGTGGTTACGAAAATTACTAAATTTAAGTAGATAAAATTGTTTTTAAAAAACGAATAATCGAATATAAAAAAAAATTGGAAATTTAATGTCACTTATTCTTTTTAAATTTGGAAATCTATTTTCTATACTATTATTAAGCACATTCCATCGTCGAGTAGATACCGAGAAATATACCATTAAATTCTGAATAAAATCAAAATAATTATTGCGTCAGAACATCACTTTGCTGCACAAGTTCCGATTAAATTTAGAGTATGTCTTGCGCATTGTACTAAGACGGCTGTATTGATAGGCTGTTTTAGTCTTGCTTTCAGTTCACTGTATTTCCCTGCCATATTTGCAGCGTTATCGTAGGTTTGGCCCCATAAGTTTTAATATCTATAGACTAATCTTTTAAAAATTCAAGATTTTTTTTTTTCCTAAATATTCAGAATTTTAGTTTTGAATATTAATAAAACCGAAAAAAAAATCTTTCTTTTATTTCTCCATTTATAATAACAAATCTCAAAATACTAGTAAGTTGGTCTACGTGGGATATATCCGGGGTAGAGTCCACAATTATCAGATAGTAAATTGCTTCTTTAAGTTCAGCTATTAGATGCTTCTTAATTTCATCACCTATTAAATTTATGAATTCGTCACATATCGTGTAAGATAAATAACTGACATTTCCAATACCAGGATTGATGAATTTTTCCAAGTGCAATTTCAGAAAGCTGTCAAATTTTGCCAAATATTCAATGCAACTCAAGAAATGTCTTTTTCTATTGGAAGTTGTACCTTCTCTGTGGCCACAAATGCTATCCCTAAACTCGTCAAAAATTTTACATTGGCAATGACTCGCTGTAAAACAGCTCGCCAATATTTTTGTTCCGTATCAAACTGCTGTTCTAAATGAGTGTTTATGCATCCAGAAATAGACAAGAGTTTTTGTAGTCACTATAGATTTGATATGGACCTGTGAAGCTTCGCGACCACTTAAGTCTCTAACTAAATTTTTCAATCACTAAATCCTGTTGAAAATTTCGTGGGCGTATAAGAAAACATTTTACAAACGTAACAATAAATACACAAACTTGTCGCTGAATATACTCACCATTGACAAAATTCTTTTGTGATATTTGCTTTTATACAAAGAAAATTCGATTCAGAAATATTTCTATAATAGGCTCGATTTCTGTCTCGGCATTTTACTTTAAAGCTTGTAATATTCTCAATATTACAAGGCTTATTTATCAAATAATGTGCAATAATATGATAAGTTTTCTGGCCGCAATATTTCATTTTGTTTCTTAAAATTACAAGTTGTTGATTCTTCTGTTCTATTCTCAGATCACTCATTAATTTCTTCGAATTCGCATTCTGCTTCGACTCGCTCTTCTGTTTTTTTCTAGTGCACATTCTCTCTCTCTCTCTCTCTCTCATTGGTTTTTTCAGGTTTACATTCTGTTTCAACTTGCTCATCAATTTTTTCTGTGAATTCATTTTCTGCTTCAGCTTTTCCAACGGTTTTCTCTTGTGCACATTCTGTTTCACTTCGTCCATCGGTATCTTGAAGCTCACATCCTCTTTCAATTCGCTCATTAATTTCTTCGAATTCGCATTTTGCTTCGTTCACTCTTTGGCTTTTTCTTGTGCACATTCTGTTTTAGATTTTTCATCTGTCTTTTTAGTTTTGCATTCTATTTCATTTCGCTCACCAATTTCTTCGAAATCATTTTCAACTTCAGCTTTCTCAGAGATTTTTTTCTTGTGTACATTTTGTTTCAGTGTGCTCATCAGTCTTTTCAAATTCTATTCACATGCACATTCTAGTCGCATTCTATTTCAACCTGCTCATTAATTTGTTAGAATCATATTCTACTCCAGCTTGCTCAACTTTTTTTTCACGTGCATATTCAATTTCAATTTGCTTGTTAGGTACACATATTGTATTTGGTTGCTCCATTGCTCTTTCTGGCTCGTTGTATTGAGTAAATTTTTGTCGTTCTGTATATTCACTTTTTTTTTTGAAAGTTTGAATCGAAGATTCCGATTCAAATTTTCTTTCCGGTACCATTGCTAAAACATTAAAAAAAATGAGTCTCTTAAAAAATATTAGCTCGACTTAAGAAGAGAAAGTAACCAGTTAATTTTACCTTTTTGAGCAGTGCCAATGACTAACGATACGTATTGTAAATTAGCCCTGTTTTTAACCTTCAAATGTGCCAAAAAATATGAAGTCACGATTAAAATATTTTCAAAAGTATGAAAATAGAAACAAAAATTTATTAAAAATTATATTCTTACCAATCTTCACATTGGTTAAAAGTAAAACACTGAAATGAATTCCTTTCCACAATACAAATCAAAGTCAGTATTTTTAAAACGTGAAACGTCACTACCAATAGGATGTTTTGGAACATCTTTGAGCTAAGAATTTCTAACCAAGGTCTCTAACTAAAATGCGTCCTATGTCCTATTATACAAACACGTTGCCTTGAGATCTTGAGAGCCATTCGTATATGTCATAGGGTCAAAGTGTGCTGGAGGATTCAATATGGCATCTGTCGCATCAGTTTCGTAAAAGATAAAAGATGTCGTAAAACGTGTCCCCCTTGGGTGACTTTTGACTCTTTCATTCTCAGAATAGTTGGTTTTTCAGAGGTACTGATATTGCATGATTCTTGTTCAGATACATGAAGAATTGGGAGTGGGAATAATAGAGTGTAAAAATGAAAGGTTTTATAAAAAATTATCTTGTTTTTCAAAATGTAATATATATAATAATTATCATTATTATTTTAGAACTAAATTTTGAGGCCCCCTTAATTTATGAGGCCCGAGGCGCGCGCCTCATGCGCCTGTTCGGAAATCCGCCTCTGAACGAATACTATGTAAGACAAAATTCTAATTAAACGCTATATTTTTTCATTTCTAATATTTATTGCGTTTATATTTAAAACATTATCTAATGATTTAGATGTATCATTTATATTGTACTAGTCACCTAAGGCAATCAGCTGGTTCGCTGCGGATATCATTGATATACGATTTAATATAAATTGTTTAAATATAACATCACGTCCATGATACTTCCAAATTTTTTTGTCATTAACTTTACGTTGTTTTGTCTTTTATTTAATTTATTTTATGTATGAACATTTTTTTAGTTAATACAGTCCGATAACATCATAGATCTATTGAAAAAGTAAATATCCGTAACGTAACAACGTAAATATGTTCGTAAAACTTAAAAATGTAAATGTAAAAACATAAATATCTTCATCTATCCGCTGAATTTCGGAAAATTATAATTTCATTTGTGTGTGTGTGTGTGTGTAACTACACTACACAGATTTATTTTTAAGAATAGAATACTCTTTGGATTTTAAGAATAGAAGATATAGCATTGGAAAATGTGCTCTATCTCAGGACAGTAATGTAATGAAATTAGAAGGGGAAATATTTGTTTAAAAAGTTGTAAAAATTTTTGAAAATTTCTCACGACTATTAAATTGGGATCATTAAAAAAGACAATCTCATACGTTTTGAAATGGTGTAAAATTAATTTTCATTCAAAAATGTTTTGAATCTTATGAAGGAAAAACGCAAAATATTTTCTTAATTAGAAATTAAAACCGTTTGTCTTCAATAACTACCACGGCTAGCTTTTAACATTATTTATTTGTAGACATTCACTAAACTTAAACACATACACAAACAGTTATATAATATAAGGGACAACATAACGTAACCAATTAAGACATTTACGAAAAAACAAAAGACAATCCTCAATCGAGACGCTCTCTCTATGTTGGCTGGAGGTCGACTGGCTATGGTGGCTCAGGCGGATAGACTGATCTAGGTGGCGCTGATGTTTCCTCTAGGTGACGTTGCCACAGTTCCGTTACATCCTCCCCCTCTGACTTCTTCGTGGCCGTCTCGGCAAGAAGTCAGGTGGCGGAAGTCTTGGCCGTCCTCTTTTTCTAAGAGGAGCTACTGGAGCTACCCGGTCTGATGTTTGAAACTTATTTCGTTCTTGATAAGGTTTCAAGGCTGAAACATGATATTTTCCGAGAATTTTGTCCGGTTCATTGGGATCGGCAATATCGTAAGTTGTTGGCGACCTTGCAGTCACTATCATATAAGGACCGTCCCGTTTAGGCATGAATTTGCTAGTTTTCTTCAATGAGCCTTTGCTGACAGGGTGGAGAGTAACCCAGACTTTGTCACCATGAACAAATTTTGGAGTATCTTTACGTTTCTTATCAGCATACCGTTTTTGTTTATCTTGGTGTTTCTCAACTCTTTCTCGTACTTGTTGTACCGTTCTTGCGAACCTTTTTAAATATGGTGTAATCTCAGGAACGAAGTTGTCATTTTCTATTACGGCTTTTATGTCGTGTTTGACATCATCTATAGTTCTTAGGTCACGTGCGAATTGGAGAAATGCAGCAGAGTGTCCAGTTGAATCGCTCTTGGCGGTATTCAATGCAAATCTAATCATGGGCAGTTTTTCTTTCCATGCCTGGTGGTCATTGCCGACTAGTATTGCCAAACGAGGCTTGAGATCTCTGTTCTTTCTTTCAACAGGGTTTGATTGTGGATGGTAGACAGGGGTAAGACTTTGGTCTATGTGCAATATATAACATAGCTGTTGCATGACAGCACTTGTGAACTGGGGACCATTGTCACTGATAACTTTTCGAGGTATACCAAATCGAAGCGCGACTTCTTCCAACAGAGTCGTTGCACATTCTCTTGCAGTTGCTTCTTTTAGAGCAAAAAGTTCTACCCACTTCGTAGCACAATCTTGTACAATAAAAATCCATTTCTCACCAGTAGGTGCTTCTGGCAGAGGACCGAAAAGGTCAATAGAGAGAGTTTCGAATCGTTGGGCATAGATAGGAGTTTGAAGTAACCCCGATGGTTTTTGATTAGAGGCTTTGTAACGACAACATTCAACGCAGGTTTTGACATAATCTGCTATGTCTTTTCGCATTCCCGCCTAGTAGTATCTTTTAGCGATGCAATGAAAGGTGCCTTCAGCTCCATAGTGTCCTGCCATGGGCGAATCATGATGCTCTTTCAGGATATTGGCTTTCATTTCTTGAGGCACTACCAATTGCGCTTCTTCTTCATCCGATTCAGGAGAGTATCGGTATAATATCCCCTTGTTCATGATGTAGCCTCTTGCAGTCCAAGTTGTATGATCAACGTCTTTTGCTGAACTCTCGAATGTTTCTATTATCTTTCGCAGATCATCGTCTCTTAGTTGTGATTGACGCAAATCAGCCGGACTGGTGGTAGGAATTTCAATCGATATAATGCAGATTTCACAAGACTCTGTACTTGGGTGTTCACAAATAGGACGGGATAAAAGGTCGGCAATGAAATTTAGTCGACCAGGAATATACTTCATTGTCAGGTTGTACGACTGAATTTGTAGAGCCCATCTGGCGAGTCTACCAGTAGGTGATTTCAGTGACATCAACCACTTCAGCGGTTGGTGGTCGGATGTTATTGTAATGGACTGGTTTTCCACGTATCCTCTAAATTTCTCAAGTGCTCAAACCACTGCTAATGCTTCTTTTTCTATCGTAGAATAATTTTTTTCTGAAGAACTCAGCAGGCGACTAGCATATTCAATAGGATGTTCTTCATCTTTCTCTCCCTGGAGTAAAACTGCTCCGATGGCAACATTGCTAGCATCTGTTCGGATGACGAAAGGCTTCGTTCCATCGGCTTGTTTGAGAATTGGTGGGCTTATTAATTTAGATTTCAGATCTTGAAATGCCGTTTCTTGTTCTATTTCCCATTTCCATACGGCCTTCTTCTTCGTTAAATCAGTAAGAGGTTTGGCTATTTGGGCAAAGTTTGGAATATATCTACGAAACCAGGAACAGGTTTGAACAAAAGATTGTACTTGCTTCACTGTTTTCGGTGACTTCATGTTTGCAATGGCAGCGGTCTTTTCTGGATCAACAGATACACCGTCTTTAGTAATGTAATGGCCTAAGTAGTATTTCACTTTTTGGCAGCAGAAGTGACACTTTTCTCGATTGGCGTTTAGCTTGAATAACGATAGACGTTTGAAGACTTGTTCTAAGTCTGTAAGATGTGTTTGGAAGGTAGGAGACAGCACGATGATGTCGTCCAAATATGATAATGCCAGGACATCCTTCAGTCCGGAAAGTACTTTATTTATAAGTCTAGAAAACGTAGCTGGCGCATTACGAAGTCCGAAAGGCATTCGTTTGAATTTATAAATTCCGAAGGGACAAGTAAAAGCAGTTTTGATTTGATCTTCTTCTGCTACATTTACCTGATGATACCCAGATCTTAAGTCAATAGTTGACATGTAAGGGGTAGGCTTTGCTTCGTTCAACAAATCATCTATACGTGGCAAAGGATAAGTATCTGGAACGGTGTGGGAGTTTAGCTTGCGATAATCGATGCATAACCGTATTTTACCACTTGGTTTGGTGATCAAGACCACAGGAGAGGCATAAGGGCTTTCGCATTCCTCTATAATACCTTTCTCTAGAAGAGAGTCAATTTCCTTTTTCAACAGCTCTTTCTTGCTTGGGTTCATCCGATATGGAGGAACTGAAACGGGAGGACTATTTCCTGTATTGATGTGGTGTTCAATGAATGGCGTAGCTTCTCCCCCTAGCTGAAAATTATTCTCGTATTTTCTCAACAGATCATTGAGTTGTAGTCTTTCATGAGGACTTAAGTTTTGTCCCTCATCATCCCGCAAGTCGAAAGAATTCACTTCTATGCTTTTTACTGGCTCAGGACATTGTGCTTCGAGGTCCACTCCAAATGGATACACCTGAAGAGGGTTGTCATGGAAGAACCAACATCTATTCTTTAGGTCAAGGACGATGCCTGCTTTTTCAAGAAAGTCATATCCAAGGAGGGTTCTATTTCCTTTCGATTTCGGCAGAATCAGAAATTTCGTTACAATGTCTCTTCCTTCAATATTCACGACTACCTCTGATGTGAAGGCTTGAGTTGTTGTGAATTGTCCATCCGCAAGAAACATGGTGATGGTTTTACTTGTCATCGGCACTTGTTTCTCCTGAAATATTTTATAAAGTCTTTCACCAGCAACCGTACAACTTGCACCAGTATCTGCACATACGCGAGCTCTTTGTCCACAAATGGTGATGTCGATATAAGTGATAGTTGTAGGCATATCTACATGCGTAGCAAGCATTTTCAAAGAGTTTGCTTGGAAATCATTTCGTCTGGTAGGCGTTGAACAGTCGGGACATTTTGATTTTATAAATCCTGGTTTACCGCACCCATAGCAAGTCAAAGGAGGGCGGTTATCTTGTCTTTGGCGGTTATCTTGTCGACTCGATATGGAAAGTTTTTACTAGTCGTTCTTTGTACAGCTTCTTTGGTTCTGGAAGGATGAATAAATTTCAGTGGAAAGTTCTGCTTCAAATGGGGTTGATTTTTAATCTTCATATTTTTAACACGAACAGCTTCATAATCGTCTAATAACTGCACCAGTTCAGATGACGACTTAATTTTTCCCCAACGATCGATGAAGTGCTCTTTGACATCATTACTAACTCTACGTTTCAATTGATCTGTAAGAACAAGATCTTTCAGCGATTCGTAATCAAAAACTGCAAGGCTCTGAAGCCATTCTTCTAGGTAGTTTCTTAACTCATATGCAAAGTCTTGCCATAAAGTTCCAGTTTATTTTTGGTGAGTAGTCAGCTTGATTCGGAATGCTTCCGCATTTAACTTAAATCGTTGAAGTAGAATTTTCTTTATATAAGTATAATCTTCTAGTTTTTCCTTGGGTTCTCGCAGAATTATTTGTGAAATGTTAATGGAAAGAAGAGGTAGGAGGTGCGTTATGTAGTCTTCTTCTTTCACGCGAACTTTCTCACATTGTCTTTCAAAAATTTGCAAATAGGCTGCAATGTCAGAAGTCTCTGTGAAGTTTGGAAGTAAATGTTGGATTTGTTCACTGGGTACTACATTTAAAGTGGAGGAACCGTTAGAAGGATTTGAGCTAGTAGCTGCAAGATTTACTTTTAATCGTTCCGTTTCAAGTATCAATTCTTGTTCCTTCCTTTTGAATTCTTCTATATCTTTGCTTTCCTTTTCTTTTTGCTGCCTAGTGTCGACAATAGTTTCTAAAAGAGTTTTGGTGAAAGTCTCGTCATAAGACGTGGATTTGATTATTAGATCTCGCAAATCAACAACACGCATAGAATCATTTGCTGTTAGACCTAATTCGTACGCGAGTGTTCTTAGATCCTCCTTCTTTGCTTTTGCAAGGTAAGCCATCTTGGAATGAGGGGTCAGAGGGGAGGATAAATTGGCTTGATAATTACGGAAATTTGATATAAAATGTCTTAAAACTATTTACATTCACATACAAGGAATATGCATTAAAACTAAAATAAGAAAACTTTTGGCGAGTTCTAACAATGTCCAGCACAAAATTAATATCTAATCATATACAAAACAGATGCACATCAAGAACAAGAACAAAATTTCAACGCTTTTGGTTATATACTTTTGTCGTAACATACAATTATAAAAATTTTACTACATTATGTTCTTTAACTTTAAACAAAAGTGACAGAGAAAATTGAATGTATTTTCAACTGAAACGTTAACAAGTAAAATTTAATACACAAAATAGAATCAATGTTTGAAAAAAAAAGAAAAAAATTATTGTAGTTGAATTTCAATGTGGATCACATAAAAATGTTTAGTTTCATAGTTTAAAATGAATATCAATTGTATCTTTAAACAGATTGAAATAATACTTATAAACAAAATCAATTAATATCAAAAGTGGTACAATAGCAATTTAAATTGAAAGTGCTCAGACAATTAAACTCTTAACTTAATACTCATCAAAATAATATTGCTTGTAAATTTTCGTTACAACCAGGAAATTGTTAATAACACATTTACTAAAATATCGTTTACTAGAAATGATAACACAAAACATGTACTATTCTTTTTTTTATATAATTTTTAAAAGAATTCTCGAAGTATTGTGCAAAATCAAAACAGAAACAAATATTCACTTAGGCAAAAAAAAAAAAAAATTGTTTGCGATTATATGAAACAGAGTAGAGTTCTCAAAAGGATTTCTGGCGTTAATAACTAATAAAGATAATAAAACAATTTTCAAAGACAGCATGAGTCATATTTATTCATGAGCATATTCAAAAGTAGCAAAACAAAATAAAAGAAAAACAGCTTACTCATTCATAAAATGTGACGCCAGCACATCTGCGTCTACGGTTTTATTTCTTTTTACTGAGAGGAGGGGAAAAATAATTTCCGTTCTGAGAGTGAGAATCGAAACTCACATATTTAAATGTATCAATTTGGTCAACATAT
>JAOUZG010000273.1:3601394-3614026 GCA_026289955.1 Argiope argentata
GGGATTTGAATGAAAAAGAACATCTCAGATGCAAAAAAACATACCCGTAAACATGTCCTCTTATCAAATATTATCTCTTTCAATGGGTGCTTTTTTAGTCCCCAAATATTCATTCCAAAAATTTATTTTGTATTTATATACGTAAGAATTTAGTTATATTAAAACTAATTAAAATATCAATATTTTTACAGAAAAAATTTAGAGTGTATTACTGTACAAATAAACCACTTTTCACATCGTTTTAAAACTTTTTCATCCTTTTAAATTAGTTTTCCAGTAAAACATTTTATTTCTTTGAAATTCTTAAACATTTTCAGTAAATTTTTCAAATTAATTCTTAATATAACTTTGACACAAAGAATTTCCATCATATATGTGCAAGCAATAAAGTAGTACGGCGATGAAAAATCATTGTGATCACTTTAATGTCCTTCGAGTGGCTGAGCTAAAATAAATTACGAATTTCTTAGTTGTTAGTAATTAATACTTAGTCATATTTAAAAGCATTACATACTTTTGAAACAAGATAATATTTTTAAAAAGCCTTTTTTTTTATCATGTCAGAACATGATGTTGTTCTGGGATGAGGTTTTTGGCGTCAGCAAAAATCCATAGGCGATAAATAAAAATTTTATTATCTGCACGAGCATCTCAAAAAATCAGCTTTAAACAACGCGTTGCCATTGCATTTACAAATGCTCTGATTAAAAAACACAAGTTAATGACTACAGCAAATAAAATCTAGAAAATGTCGTTTTGAGAACGTGACTATGTGAAATGGAATAAATAGGAAATGTGATATTTTTTTAAAAAAAATAATTGCGAGACAAATTTTTTTGTGATCATTTGCAATGCTAAAGTGACCCGTTCAATGAAATAATTAAAATGACTAAAAATATAATTTAACTTGCACGAGCAAGTGGTGCTTGACTGTTCAAGAAATGATGTTCTGACATGATACATTGAAACATGCATAGCAGATTTCATTTTAATCTTTATTTTGTAAATTTAGTGATTAAAATAATTAAGCATAGAATGTAATGAATCATGCATTCCAATCAAACGGAGGCAAGATTCCTGAATTAAGCGTAAACACTATCAGACATCAATAGATTTATCAACTAAGGGCGTTTTTTCATACTTAAGATTCTAATATTTATATTTATTTCTTTCTTTTGTTTTCAAACAAATCTGCATGAAAGGTTTTGATCCATAAATTTTCACCATTAATTCTTAAAGCCATTTTACAAATATCATCTCTACATTCGATCTCTTGGAAACAAAAATGAAACATGCATTACATTTGTAAGATCCTATCACGTCAAAAAGTCAAGAATTTATAGATTTTTTTTTTAATTCAAGGAACACAAATTTTCAATGTGTTTCATATCGCACACATTATATAAATATATATTTCACATCCGAATTAAATAAGGCATATTTGCATTATTATAACTTAACTTATTAATATCTTATTGCCTTATTATAACTTTCGCGCTTAACATATTTGTTAAGTGCGAACAATGATTTCTGGTGAAGGAAAACTTTGAGATTCAAAATGTATTTATTCACTCTCAAATAAAGAGATATATTAAAATTATCACCAGCACAAATGAGATAAATAAATAAATATGATACTCTGATGATATTCCCAGTTTAAGAGAAGGTTATAAAAACATGGGGGGGATTCGAAATTAATGAATAAATAGAAATGATTTTCCACTGTCTTTTTCTTCTAAGAAAGGATATCAATAGCTATCTTGTGAGCTGACTTGCTTCTCATTCGCAATGCTCGAACCGTTCGAATGCAGGCTACACTCGCCGCTTCCCAAACGAGAGAGTAATTGTCTCCTCCTTCCACACAATCGTTCTTTCTCAGGACTGGCACTTGCAGTGTCACTTCTTCACATTGCGTGTGTCTCGAATGCCGAATATTGTTTGGACCTTTTCCTCTTATCTGCCGGCATTTAACTGACGTCATTACTTGTGGAAGACGGTTCTCGTCATAGCTTTTCCTCACTTCAAATGGACAGTCTAGGAAACGAAGGGCATCTCTCTTGCGTTGATTGTCCTCTTCTTTAGCCGCAGGTTCATTGCTACTTTTGGCGATGTCTCTGAAAGCTCTCTCGGAACGGAGAATTGAAACATTCGAAGAATTTGCATGCGATGAACGAGAAACATTTATCTTCCAGGAAGCTCCCTCTAAGCATTCCAAAGGAGAAGCATGAAGATAACTTTCCGCTGGCAAGCATTGGAAGGCAATAATTATAAATAATAAAATTGCAGGTAGCAAGGACTCCATGCCTTTGTTTGGAGCTAGCTGAAAGTTGTGAATGAACGAAAAGAGATCACTGTTTGATATATAAAGGAGTTTTAAAAGATAAAAATACGTCGGAATCGTATTTTACCCTCTGATAAAGAAATTTGTTGTAGTAAGAAAATATCATACGGGATTTTTTATTTCTTATCTGGGTTTTAATTTCCCAACAAAGGTTTTCCCTGCAACGTTTACGTGTAAGATTATGCTCGTTTGATAAGTCCGGAGACAGTATAGTAATTAAAAAAAATTGTCCTATTGAAAAAATTAAATTTATTGCAAGTAATTTTTTATATTTTTTTTCTTTGTTCTAACACTTAAATGCCTTGGGAAAGTATTATTTATCTTTTTACAGGATTATTTGCATATAGTTTATACAAAATGCATTCTTTTAATTTAACAACATCAAAGTGAAGTTTGAAAAAAAAATCCTTGTCACAAATAGTAATAAAAATGTATAAAGTATTATATAATATTTAATGGGGTATGTAAAATTATATTCGATTTTAAAGGAAGTTGATTTAATCTGATTTCATGTATGTGACACGTCGCAACTGCAACTATAGAGCCATGCATATCTTTCTAATGCAAAGTGTAAATCTTGTTATGAATCTTGAGTAAATTAGATGTAAACACTTCTGAATTGTTGTGTAAATATTTTAAATATTTATAAATCGTCTAATTCTATAAAATTAATTGTAACGGAATCGCGCGTCAGCGGGAGAAGACCGTTCCAAGGGAATTTACTCCAGAAGATAGCAATATTTGACCGATTTGGAGATATAGGTGCTCTGGCGGCATAATGAGGTCGCTAAAGATTTTTAATACAAGCTAAAATGTGTAGTAGAAGATAAGAAATAAAGGTTTGTTATTAGAGATTAATGGGGAAATTTCTAGATTCGTCCGTAATGAACGAACTCTTTCTAGGTTTGCCCCTTCTACTTCAGTGGGACGCTATTTAAGACTCGCCGTAAGGGTTGGGAGTTAGTTGAGTTCAGGGGACAAACTACGTGGTTATCTGAGCTTGAGAGACCGTCTTTTCTCTTGCTGCCATGAAAATCTATAGCTTCGCTGTTATTTGAAATTAACGGATTAAGTAGAGATAATTCACTACGAATTGGCGGCTTGCGTGGCGTATATTTAATACGCGTTTTCATAGACAACAAAGTCTGCATTTTCTTATCACTCTTACGTGAGAATTTTTATTTTCATTACAATATTAATTATTTATCCAAACGTAATCACCTCTGACATAGATCAAATGGCCAAAACTGATTGCTAACATATGCTGTTAGGGAATGTGACAGAATCTAGTAATTTTCTGTGAAATCTATATAAATCGATGCTTTCGTTATTATAGCCTACTTGATTGTGTATGTGTCAGTCAGACTGTCCAGGATGTACTATTTTGATAGGATAGAAAATCAGCAGAAAGATTTTTTTAAAAAAATTTCATATCTAATTATGAATATAATATAGTCATATTTGGGAAATATAAATCATAACCCTTCACGTATTGAAGTAAAACATATAATTTAAATTTCACGCAGCTTAATGAATTTCTTTGAAACTGCTTCACCAGGATACGCTACACAGCTACTTTTTACGGTGATTTCATTACATTAAAAAACTCACAGGAAAGTTTCTTCCTGAAAGAAAGAAAGCTATGTAGAGGTTGAACGAAAGCAAAAATTGCTTTAATGTAAACAGAAATTTAATTTTTTTATTTTTATTATTTTTAAATTGTTTTTTACAGAAATTTAATATTAACCTGGCAATTCAAGTAAAAACTTTCAATATTTATAGGTTATTTTCATTCTTATAGCTAAAAGCTATAAAAATCTTAAAAAAAATAATAACTATAAAAATTATCTTTTTTCATTTAAAAATTTTATAAAAAATACTTTGAGAGTTATAGTTAAATAATTGTATTGATACTTCAAAAAAAAATTATATAAAACAAATTGCCGAATTAAAACTTATGGTTTATGAAAAAAATAAATCATATATAGTAAAAGCTTAGCCCCAAGAAAATCTGCACTGATGGACAAAATTAAGAGATGGAAGACACTTTCCCAAATATCTCGAGAAATACTGGATAAAAATAAATGAAATTTGGCATGGATATAACATGTAGTATTTCAATAATGTGTGCAAAGCAAAACTTAATGTACCATTCATTGGCAAGAGTTATTGCCAACAGTCCAATGTGGACTGAACTTCGGGATGAAAGATGACAATGAAAGTGAGGCTTGTATGGTGTGTGGTCACTTAAGGAGTTCTTGTGGAAAAAGCTCCCACTCTTCCACCAGAGCAGTTTTTAACTCCGGAATGGTTCTGGGTGCAGTTTGGCGCATCACAATAGCCCTTCCAAGAGCATCCCAAGCATGTTCAATGGAATTAAGATCAGGAGATTTGGCTGGCCAATCTATTCAATGAATATCTTCACTTTCCAGATACTCCACAACCAGACTGATATTAAAGTTATATTCTAATTTTTATAGTATTTTGAGAAATACAATTAATAAGAATATACTTATAATATCATTAAAGAATAAATATAAGCCACGTATTACAAAAGTGCGATTGTTAAAACTGAAAGAGAATAAAAAAATGATCTTTTGAGTGAGAAGTTAATTATTTAAAAGCAAGAAATCGTAGATAAACTGGAAATGACGTCACTTCATAGAAACGACAAACAAAAAACAATTGATTATAAATTTAATTAAATATCTCAAAACATACTGGCAAAACAAACCTCAAATGTCATGGGTCAGGTTTCGCGCTATCTACCAATGAGAAAACGAATATTTCTTTCCTAAGTTTTTTTGGATACACCACAAAACTCCATAAGTGAAACAACATTATGTTCTTACATGATAAAAAAAGAAACCCAAACTCTAATTTTCTGATTGCGAGATTAATTATTTAAAAGTAAGAAATCGTAAACAAACTGGAAGATGGCGTCATTTCATAGAAATGACAAACAAAAAGCAATTGATAATAAGTTGAAGGGAGATATAATAAACTCTTAATTATTTCTGTTGAAGTAAAACGTTTGTGCCTTCGTGTTCTTAAGTTTTAAAACAATAAGACATGATTTTAAATTGTTATTCTTGCTTATATGAAGAAAATACACTGTTCAAATCAAAGAATTCGCCTTCGTGAATATAATGAATCTCCACATTTTAATGGATCATGCCGAAATAAAATCATACCTACTTTTATAGAAGCATACATAATAATAAAGCTATACTGGAAAAAGCAGGTCACATTTAGAATCGGCTTTGAAAGAAGCATACGTAATAATAACGCAATACTGATGAAAGCAAGTAAACATATTTTTTGCCCGTATATTTCAGAGTCTTCAAAATCTCCAAACCAAAACAATATGATAGTCTCACATGATAAAAAATGAATCAACTATCATTCCAAATGAAAAATATAAAAGTGTAATTTTCAGTACGTGTCTGCATGAAAAGAAACTAATATGAAGCATAATAATTTTGAAAAGTAAATACAAGGAAATTTTTTCTATGATATTTTACAATACATATATCACTAATTCAATCAAACAGTTTTATTTAAGGCAAATAGGGCTTAATATCTACAAGGCATCTTCTATCATCAGAGTCCAATAACTAATTTGTAAATTTTCTGTAATAGACATATATCTAAGACAAATTGTCTAAGGGAATTATATAATTATATTCTTAGTAAATTCAAGCAAAAAATGTTGTTGAATTACGATTTTTATATTTTTAAATACATCATCTGTTCTGTGAATCATATTTAACAAAATATTCTTGCGACACTAAGACAAATAAAATAAGTGGCATTCCAATTATTTAAATCAAGAGAGAGATGTGGAGTTCAAGGAACAGGACTGCTTAACGCCTACATTATAGTATAAGTGAATTACATGACTATCAAAATTTGAAGCTTAAAAATATTATCTGAAAAACCTATTGAACCGTTCAGCCGGTATTAATACTGGTTAATTGGCTGGTAGACAAAGGCTGCTAGTATTAAATAAAAACCGGATTTTGGAAATCGAGGTGCTTAACTAGCATTTTTGACTTAAACTCGAAGAACAAAAATGTATATCAAACAGTTAATTTCTAATATAATTGTCGACATAAGAATGAATTCACAAATTCGTATAATTAGCGTGGCAAAAATGAAAATTTATGTGTTACTAATCGTTAGAGAACTAAAATTATCAGAATACATACGGGCATTTAAATGATAAATAAAATCTTATTCATTCTTCTTGAATATCCGAGGTAGATATCTGTTCTTTTTTTTTTGTTTGTTTTTTTTTTCTTTCTAGGATTATATACAGGGATTCAAACAATTGAGAGCCCACCTTATGTGTATTTTGTGGCAGATGCGTATAGCTCTAAGCTCTCTGTCGGTAACCCCCCCCCCCCGTCGACGAGATATTTAGAGTTTCGTCGGCAAAAATGTTCACCATTTCAGGATGGTTGTAGAGAGCTGTGCATTATCGAATATGATTATTTCAAAACCTTTGAAATTAATATATTGTAAACAATCGAAATAACCAAGTAATGGTTAAATTGTTTAGACTATAATTGGCAAAATATTCGATAAGGGTGGTAAATCAATAATATGACGTATTTTCATAGACAATTTTTGATAGGCCTAAAAATTGAAAATAATGGATGTCGAAGACATATTTTAAGCAGATTTTCAGACATCTGATTCAAATGTCGTTCATTCAACTTATAATTTGTACTACTTTTGACAATATAATCTATAGAGATAATAAGCTAATTTAATTACAATTTTTGATCAATTGACTATAAACTCAATGCGACGAATGTCGAAGAAGTCTGCAGATTTCCGACATTTGATTAAATAGTCGTTCATTTAACTTATAATTTGCACTTATTTTGGCAATATATCCGAGAAGTGAACGAGATATCGCATAACAACAATTTTTTTCTGCAAATGTACAATGAACAATGAAAGGAAGAGACAGTATCTGAATAAAGAAAAAATAATCTAAATAATACTTGATTTTCTTTAATTAAATGTAAAATTAACTATTTTGAGTTATTTTGAAGCCAAATGAAAAATATTGTGCTTCCCCTCCCCCCTCTCTGTCGGATTTGTCTTGTCTCCCCGTCGGCAAATTCTTGCCGCCGCTTCTGGAAGGGCTGTAGCCGAGTAACATGACCGTTGGGCAAAAGTGACATTTCAACCCGAGGGTTGTTATCTGGCTTATAAAACTTTCACCACAACTTGATGAATCCAACTTTCAATATAAATAACACATTACCGAGAAGTGCCAACATGTTTTTACTTTTACACATAACAAATAGTTTAATTTAAAGTAAGAATAAAGACAAATCAACAAAAAACTTTTAAAATGAAATATTTCAGGAACTTTTTTAATGAACATACGCAGGCAGATTTTTACCTCAAAAAATTGGGAACATACCAGTGAAATTTTTGTAATATCCCTTATACAAAGGAAGTGTCAATAATGAGTTGCATGCCTTTTGGCTTGTGTGATGGCCTCTCAATGTCATAGTACCGATTCTACCAACTTTTTAATGGTATCTGAAGATATTTTACCCCACGCTTCTTGTCCTGCTTGTTTTATTTGGAGTTTGTATCTAATTTTGTGTCATTGATCCACAGATATTTAAAGGCATTGAGATAGGGATACTGTTGTGGTGTGTGTAACTGCTGTTAACAATGAAAAAGATACCACATTTTAACGTTACGTGCCGTGTGTTTGAGGTCGTTGGACTGTTAGGAAATAAAATTTCCATCTAAACCACAATTTTTAGAGCTTTCTTTTAGAATGCTGCGAAGTATATTCAAGCAAACTATATGGTTGATAATACCATCTCCGTTCATGGATGAAGACATATAACCACAAATCATGACGGCCATCATGTTTATCTATAGTACGTGAATTTTTTGGATCCAATTATCTATATAGTGTGACGGCTGTCACTGCCAAAAATGTTGAATTTACTTTCATCATTAACTATAACTTTCTACCAAAAATTATTCTTTAATGCTTTTTCCGATCGAAATCTGATGAACGGCTGTTTTTTTTATAACACGAATTTTATATCCAGCTTGTCTAATTACATTTCGCACAGTTCTAACGCTTACACTTCTATCTATAACTTTATTGATAGATCTATGACTTCATTTTATGAATTTATGGAAATTGCTGTGGTTTGATGAATAATATGGTTTACTTGTCTATATTTTGTTACAACCTAAAAAAATGTGCTAAAAATTTGTTTAGAAGGAAATTTCACTTCCCAGTAGACCAACATCTACAAATACCCTGCATGTAACGTCGAAATGTGGTGTATTTTTCATTGTAAACAGAGTTTTTGTATCTGTTGTATTGTATTTCAATGTGTATTTTGAATTGAAGTTGTGTATTGTGTTTTCATTATAAACAGAAGTTGTGTTTTGTGGTGTTGCACACACCACAACAATACCCCAACATCAATATCATTGGAAATCTGTATGCAACACTCAAAATAGAGGTCCAAAGACACAAAATTAAAAGCAAAACCCATTTAAAACAAGTACTGCAAGAAGAATGGGTCAAAATATCTTCAAATGCTACAAAAAATTAGAAGAATCGGTACCATGACGTTCAGAGGCCATTCATTATACAAACCAAAAGAAATTTGGTTTAGTTATAGATTAACATCTATTTTAAAGCAATGGTATAACTATGTTTGGAATGGTACCCGCAATTTTGAGCAGCAGTCAGACGACGAGGATGTCATCGAGCTGGCACCCCTTCTCCAAACTTCCACTCCACACCAGATGGAAGGCGTCTGGCCCTGAGCAGTACAGACCAGTTTACACAATAGTTACCATCAGACCCGTTTACATAACGGTCCTTCTGTGGAATCAGGCTTCGAGCCTCCAATTCCGAAGCCAATACCTTACTACTAGGCCACCAAGGCCCTCTTTTTTATTTCCTCAAAAAATTTTTATATCCATCCGCGCCTCTAAAACTCGTAGATATTTACAAATTAATTCAATTCTCCGTTATTGATGGCATCAATTCAACAAAGATTCCTAAAACCATAAACATTTTCCATATAATTTCAGGACTTGCATTTGGGTTGCTGTTAATCCCAATAATATTTGAAAATCGAATTTCTATTTAAGACTTTTTTTTTCTTTAACTAATTGAAATAAAAATTATAGTCATAAAATCACATACCACATTTTATATATTTAACCGCTATACAGTTTTGCCCGTATGCCGTACGTGCATCGATTTAATGAATTTTCATAATCGTAAACTAAAAATAAGCCATTCATAATGATTATAATTCAATATGAAAATTGCTTCGAATGCATAAATAAGTCATGTATTCGATGGTTTTCCATTTGAAACAAAATAAGAAAATATTCCTAAAAAAAAGGTGTCATCTTATTAGATAGTAAAGAAAATAAAATAGTTAAGTGGTTAAAACATAGCATTTTTGAGTTTGAAAAATAAATATATATAATTTTATGCAACGCTATGATTATCTGAGTAAAAGTTTGATATTGAAATAAATAAAAGAATTATAAAACCTGAAAATATCTAATTTAAAAGTTCTTTACTTAACTCGCAGTATCCATGACCACGGCAGATGGTTCTCCCAATCTTCTCAGTAAATAAAGAAACCACGTTTTGAAAACTTCACTGTTCATCTCCTCGTGATAATCAACTGTACATTTGGATTAAAATACAAGTTTTGCCAATGGAATAAAGCCTAGATCAACAAATTCCGCATGGCCAAATATTAGTCCTGATTCTTTCCCCAATGGTATCTTTAAGGCTCTATGGAAAGTAGAACTTTGCTAACCATATTTAGGTGAATAGTTAACATTTACATAAGTTTACATACATACAAGATATATTCAGGCCTAGATTTTTTTTAAAAAATTGGTTCTAACTTTGTTCACTTTTCCCAAAAATTTCATTCGAGGAACAATGATGCCATTTCTTTCCATTAAAAACCTGCTACCAACATTTCACTTTTTGTAAGAAAATCCCAATTTTTTCAAAATCGTCCATAGTGATTTTGCACATCCAGAAAAGTTTTTTTTTTCTTCTAAGCAAGCTCTTAATTTTTCTACTGCTGGATATTCGCTTCTGTCATAAAATTCTTGTACAATCTGACACTATTTGCTGAAATCCTCCGAATCTGTGACATGCTTTGTTCATGGGTTTCTTTTCTTGGACGATGGGTTTCTTTCTGAAGTCTTACAGTCTGCGCACAAATTCGATGCACCGTTCTGTAAGAAACACCCCGTATTTTGGCAGTTACTTTCTGGGTCTGCAAAAGTAGTTACCTACAGGGTCTGGGTCTTACAATAGCATTCGGTTTGTATGATATAAAATTTTGTAAGTAATTGCAGACAATCATCTTTGTTTATCTACGGACATCTGGCCTATTCATGATAACAGGGCTTAAAAAAGACGCTTCAACACTAATTTGTGAAAAACTAATTGATTTATAATTGAAAACAAAATAGAGAAAGAACAGACTATAGCGATCTAGAACAAACTATAAAGCATGAAGTTATAGGAACACCTTAACAGCTGTGTAAAAAAAGTAAATAAATAAAATATAAAGATGGAATCTGCTATTTCTGCATATTTCAGTGTATCATGTCAGAACATAATTTCTTGAACGGCCAAGCACCACGTGCTCGTGCAAGTTAAACTATATTTTTATTCATTTTAATTGTTTCATTGAATGAGTCACTTTAGAATTGCAAACGATCCAAAAAATTTTGTCCCGCATTTATTGTTTCAAAAATATCACGTTTAAATTTAAATATCACATTTCCTATTTATTTATTTTCATGTAATCCCGTGCTTAAAATGACATTTTTCTAGGTTTTATTTGCTGTAGTCATTAACTTATTTTTTTAATCAAAGCTTTTGCAAATGCAATGGCAACGCGTTATTAAAAGCAGATTTTTTGAGATGCTCGTGCATGTAATAAAATTCTTTTTTTTTACCTGTGGATTTTTGTTGATGTCAAAAACCTCATCCCCAAAACAACATCATGTTCTGACATGATAAAAAGTAACACTGTTGTTTGTTGTGCCATTACTAAGGCAACGAAGTAGAAAAATTGTCTTTGAAGCGTCTACAGAAAATACACAGAATAATGAAAGTTGCTGTTAATCAAAGAAAGATTGCTCCAGGGACTTAGAATAGGTACTGTTAAATACATTTTCAATGGGAAAATGTGTCTTGAATTGGATCTCATAGCATTGACATCAGGCTGTGTACCAGATTTTAAATAAAATAATAAAGTCATACATTTCATGGCCATTTATAAGCATAGTATATTATGACCATCATTTCTGACTACTGCAAATCATTCAAGAATAATTTGAATCTCATTTGCAACAATAAAATATTTTTGTAAAATATATTTAAAACCTCTTTAAAAGTTAGTTAAATCTGATTTTAAAAAACATCTCAACAACTAAACTGATACCACTAAACTTATTAAATTTTTTAAAAATTTATTTTTTTAACTCTAAAAAAGAGAAAATTTTACTTTTGTGTTAAAATGTTCATGGAAAATATCGTGAAGAAATGTCCAATTTTCGCTTAATTTTCAAATAACTAAAATTGCTAAAAAATTCGATCCGAGCTGCACGTTCCTGTGCCGAATTAAGTAATCGCAGATCTAATGATGTATCTTGTATATTGTATAGTACCAACATATATTCACGTGCGTAGATTAATCTTTATTATTAATAGAAGTATATAAAGATAGAAATAGTATTTGGTAAAAAATATCATCATTGAAACGATAATTTTTTTTAAAAAAATTATAAAATGACTTAAAAACTATTTCTGCACTACAATATTATCGGATGATACCACTAAAAAAACATCAGATGTTTGCTTACTTTTAAATAACTAAAATTCAAATAATAATTACCAAAACATAATTCCAAGGCGTACATTTCCATCCCACAAATATTTGCCAAATTTGACATCTTTAGATCAAACGGTCTGATTTGTGTAGCGTCAACACACAGAGAGATGCATTCATTCATAAATATTACAAGACGCCTTCGGCGGCTGGATGATTCTTCAGAATTTTTGACTATATAAAATGTTCATTGACGTCAACTGTGTTATTTATTGACAATGTTTATTTAAAATTCTTCTGAAAATTTTCAATTTAGATGTTTTCCTTTGATTTTTCTTCATTTATGTTGTAAATTAAACCATTTGTTACGTGTAAAAATAAATACATGTTGGTTCTAGGTG
>JAOUZG010000273.1:3614126-3635356 GCA_026289955.1 Argiope argentata
TATATATATATATATATATATATATATATATATATATATATATAATTTGTAGTGGATGACATTTTATGTGTTTTTCTATTAGTGTTTTTCACATATTAATTCATTAATTTTTTATTAATTAATTAAAAACTAACCTTCTTGGCAAAATTCTTCATTTCCTCACCTTCAAATAAGTTATGAATCCCCACGCATGCCAATGAGGTTAGATTTAACATGTTTTCAGGTAATTATTTCCTTAATGTTTGATTCCTTTAAAATTAAACATTCTTAATTAATCGGGTTTTTTCCATTCATTTTGAATTACTTTTGAATTAAAATAATTCAGAATAAAGAAAATTAAAAATTTCTCATCTATGTTGCATTACCAAAAAGGAATAGAAAATTCATGTATTTTACGTTGCCTCACTTAACGTGGAAAATTCAAAGATAGTATAACTTTTTGATCTATTATTTATAGTGTGTGTAATTATTAGACCGGGATAGCCTGGTTGGTAGGACTGGTTGGTAGGTTGGTACTACGGATTCGAACCTGCCAGCCGAAGACTATGTGGGGCGAACGTTAAATCTGTCGTGGTCACAAAGTCTTCCAGAGGTAATCGTTCTGTATTCCAGATCTAAATTACGATCTGTGGATTCATGAATGAAGTTGTGACGTGTGTGAGATAGAAGTCAGAGTTCTGCCTTCTGAGGTCAATACCCTCACAAGCTACTGAATCCTCCTTGTGTTGTAAAGCAAAAAACGAAAACAACAACAATTGTAATTATTTAATAAAAAGTAATTAAAATAAAAAAATCTTTGTTGGCCTTATTAAGAATTGACTTGAATTTTTTTAAATATTATTTGCTTATATCGAAATTTGGGTTTATCAAGTAAAAATAAAGTGCACACTCAATTCATTGTATGTGCCGACAGCTGTTGATCAAATGTAGAGCCTCGACACACACACGTCTTTATTAATATACTTCAGTGCATATTGCAAGACGTTTAAAAAAATTAGAAAATTTTATTGACATAACAGTTATTTGGAATTAAAAATTATAATACCAAAAAATATGTTCTTAATTATGGCTCACATCTGTAAAATGTCATATTTTACGAATGAAGACAAATAAAAAGTGAACTGAATTGATTGTATCAAAATGTCTGATTGTTGGATGAAATGAAAATGTAGAGAAATTAAGTTTGACCGAAATAATCAATCAATTTGCATTATATTTTATAAATATACTGTTAAAATGAGTTCTAGGGCTGCTTTAAATGTTGCTTTGGAAAGAGCTATCTATGAAAGAAACTGCAATGAGGTTAAAATACTTATTGCAGCTGGAGCAGACATTAATCATACAGTGAATGAACATCTCGATACTATGTTGCACAAAGCAAAAACTGCCGGTATTGCTCGTGATCTTTTAGGATACAGTGCTAATATAAATGCTAGAAATTTATTTGACCGAACACCGTTGCATTCAGCTGTTCTTGAAGGTAGATCAGTTGATTTAGTGCAAACGTTGATTGAACATGGACCCAGTGTGAATGCAAAAGATTCTGATGGACTTACTCCGCTACATTATGCTGTTAAAAGTAAGAATGTTGATCTCATTAAATGCCTGGTTATGAATAATGCTAATATTTCTTTTAAGGAGGTCTTAACTGATCTTTCACCCTTATGCAGTGCCATGTTACAAGAAGATACGACAGGTGTTAAAGCGTTGATTAAATATGGACTACTGAAAGATTTCGAAGACAACTATTCAAGGGTTATTGATTTGCACTCTTATTATAGAATGAAGAATTTTTTTATGGTTCGCGTATATTTGAATCAGTGTGGGACAGAAATCCTTAAAATGAAAGAAGAAAAAATGAGTGATGAAGTTACATTATTTCAGATTATTAAGTCAAAATGTGTACCTCTTGAATCGTTGTATAAAGATTCAAAAGGTATGGAATCATTCACAAAAAGATCATTTGAAGTTATAACTAGTAATAGCTATCCTCATTATAATGATGTTATAACAGAGAGATTAAGAAATAAATTACCAGTATCCAGTTTGAGAAGTATGTTGAGCATTGTTCAAATTTCCTCTGTTGATGCAGATGCAAAAGAAAGTAAACTTATGACTTTAAATTCAGATATTAATGCTGTATTAGCCAAATATTTGCCAAAAAATGATTTGTTTAGTTTGATTTTGGCATCTTTTGAACCTTGCAATTACGAGATTGATCCACGGAATCTTACTGATATAAACTTTATAAAAAGAAGTATAATGAATCTTACTGCCCCATCTGCTGCTACTTCTTCACCTAAGCGTTTGAAGTTAATATAAATTTAGTTGAAATGCGCAATTAAATTTATATTTGATATTTTTTAGCTTATAAAAAAAGTATGATTATTTAATCATTCCTGTATTGCATCGTTCTGTATTTGTGTTCATAAAAACCAGAAAGTGTAGATGAAAGATTTTTCTTTAAATTCTTTGATTTGGTATCAAATTATTATTTCTCCCTTATATAAATAATTATGTAAGTATATACTTTTATAAAGTTTGTAAAACAAATCACTGCATGCATCCTAAAGAAATATCTTTTGTATTGATCTTATCTCTTTTCATTATTGTTTAGTGAGTGTGTAAAAAAGATATTTCATTTAGAGAAAAAGCTTAACAAATAAGAGATATACATCAATTTATATAACCTTAACTGTATTGGTTTTTCTTTTTGTAAATCTACTCATGTTATAATTTTTTAATGAACACTAATAAAGTTCTTCAAAATATGTCATGTTTTATCCTTTTCAATAATATATTTTTTAAAAAATGGTTGTAATATATTCTACACTTAATTTATGGAAGTAGAGAATATTATTCTTCAAATTATGATGATATCAAAACAAAATTAAATACTTTCATATTCTTTGTAATTGATAAACTTGTTAGCTGTGAAAACATGATATTTATTTGTAGGGTACAAATTGCATTATCAGTATATACATATATATAAAATGTATTTCTTATTACTTGTCCAATACATTGTAAATGCATGCATAAGAGTAGAAAGCATGGTTTTATTATTTATGTCATAAGCCTAAAACATTATTTAATCAATTCTTTCCCTTACAAATTAAGTTAAAAACCATGTAATTGATTATTTTATAAAGATTTTTTTTTTAAATGTCACAAATTTTTCTTTTATTTTTCATATATTTTCTTCACGGAATATCTTCATACGATTTTTTATAATATGAAAAGAAAGTAATAATGTTGGCAAAATAGCTAGATATAATTCTTATTTTGAGTTAGATTAATCTACCTTCTTCTACTTTATATCATTTCTTGTATATATTTGAGCATTTAAAAATATATTTAAAAAATTTGTGTTGTTCTAAACCCATCAAGAATTGTGATGTTATTGTTTTGATTGTATGAACTTTGATGTCACTTGCATTAGTAAATTGTGTAATATTTGTTTCTTTTAATGGATGTATATTTTTTGAGAGGAAACACTATCTCCTCTCACTATGTATCAGCTTCTTATCTGAATAAATGTCAATTCAAAACATACATTTTCATTTACTTACTCATTTTTTAACGAATTTATGAAATAATATTCATAAATTAATGAAACAATTTTTATTTTTTCACAAATTTATGAAATAATATTAGAGTAATTCCAATCTATCATAACAGCAAATAAGAGTGAGTGCTAATTGCTCACTATTAAAAAGGAAAATATACTTTTATTTGAGAGATTGTTTCACAGTCTATTTTTTATTAAATTAAAATAAACATTAAAACCTCACAAATTCTTAAAAAATTTATATTTAAATTTGATATATTAATCTACAGTATTAACACGATCAAAATTGCATATATTTTTTTAAAATTTAGCCTGAAGTATTGTCTAGCCTAAAAATAAAACTGATAAAAAAAACGTTTTATGTAATTCTGTACATTTATAAAATTATTTGTACTTTGCATATACTTCTAAAAGGCATAATAGATAATTGATTACCTACTGAATTAAAGATAATATATTAGATGATTTAGTTGTATTTTTTCTTACAACAGAAGTAGAAAATGATGTAGTTAAACAATGCAGAGTTATTTGCATAAATAGCCTATTTCATGCAGTTGATTTATATTATTGTTAAAAGTATTTTTTTTAAAAATTTATTGACTAAAAATATTTTCTGAATTACCTTCTAGATAACAGAATTTTTCTTTTTTCTAATTTAGAAATGAAATTGAATTTGCTATATTAAGTGAAAATGTTATTGGTTTACAGATCCATAATATCAAATATCCAAAATATTCTACCAGACAGATAAAAGACAATCAAATGTAGCTATATTTTGGACATCTTAAAATTAAAAAACATTTTTTAATATTATACATATCACCTAAATTTTATATTCTGTTTTAAGCATAACATTTTAACTGTGCGATTCTTAAACGTAATTAAAAAACTATCAAATCTCTTTTATGTTGTAATTTATTTGAAAAATTATAGAATAGATGTTCATAATGTAATCAACTTCATGTCTCAAGTTATTTTTCATCACATTTCATAATAACTTGTAATTAACTGTTAAATTTCTCAAATTTTATCTAGTTATAAGATTTTAACTTTGGAGTGAGAGGTTTCCAGATATGAGTACAAATCACTAAGAATCCATGATATATATGCATTTGCTGCATGTGAAATCTGATGTTTTGGGTCAAACAACCTTTTGCTAGTGTAATGCAGAAATTTAGATAAAAGGATGTCAGTTTATGCATTAATTGGCAGCAGTTCAAAATAAGTTGTGTCCCAAAATAGCCTTTATGATGTTAAAAAAATAGAATGACTATAATTGGATGCACATGTTGAAAATGATAATGTTTATAGATAAAAATTTGTAAGTCTATAATCTATTTTCAATAAATAGTTACGAGTCAAAATTCAATGAATTTATATTGCATAAAGTTAGGTTAAAACTATTTAAAATAGATAGTTGCTATATTCATTTGAAAGATGAAAACTTCAACAGGAATTATAATCTGAAGTTTTGAATGTAAAGACTAGAAATATTTAACATGCAGGTCTTTTATTGCAGATATTATATACATCCTTATTTTTCAAAGTTTCTGGTTTTTCTTTCTTAAAATTGTCAATTATATTGGTATTCAAATTATTATAATTGCTTAATAGCATATACTTGTTATTTGGTTCAATCATATAAAAGGAAATTTCTGATTAGGATTTTGGTTTTGTAACCAAGTTAATTGGCTGGAAAACAGCTAATGTACCAGTATTGTTACATTTCATATAAATACATATCTAATAACTTATCATATCATTAGTTTGAAAGCCCGTATCCAAAAGATTTGCTATGAAAGATTTGAAAAGTAAGATACCATCGATTGATTTATGTATTGTAATACCATAAGAATGTTTTCATCCCAACTTTTTCTTATACTTAAGCAAAAGTGGTGGGTTTTTTTTTTGTGTGTGTGTGTGTTAAAATTGGCATGTCATGAATGTTATATGGAGCTGAAATTGCTAGCTGTTCAAGGGTACAACAAAGTCTGCAAAAGTGAGTTTTCCAAGCTTCGACATGCATTGATTCTGTGTTTCATAACATAATAAAAATTCAGAATGAACTTGGGATGCCTATTTTTCAATTGATTGTGTCTAAATTTCAGTGCAGGAGAAAGTTAAACATTTTGCCAATTTTAACATTTTTTTCTTTGTGTATATGGAAATAAAAAGAGGTACACATTAAGCATCTGCTATTCTTGTAAATATTTCAATATAATGCCTAGTGAAGTATGTATTTTAAAAATAAATATGGCTATTATTTATTGCAAAATAAATTCTTGAAATCAGGACAGTCATTTTAACTCACCATATTTATTAATTATTTTTTTTATAAATGTTAAACCCAAATGCTTATTAAAGAGAAAGAGAGAGAGGGGAAAAAAAGATTTTATGCAATGAATATTGTGTATTGAAGGAAGACCTAAATAAAAAGATTTGAGAGTTCTACTTAGAGGTATAGAATACATCAAATAGCGTCTAAGATAAATACCGAAGCAGGATCCTTCCTTTAAAAAAATAACTTTTTTTTTTTAACTCCTCATATTTTCCCTTTTTGGTGAAGCTTTTAATGCCAGACAGTAACAAGACTGAAAATGCAATGAAACCCAAATAATAAACTTTTTGAAACATATTTGATTTATATTTTACAAAATAGCCTTAATTTTTTTTAACTCAACTGATTTCAATTTATTTATTCTCTGACAACAAGCATTTTTACAAATAATATTAATGATAAACTGGAAAATGAAAGCAGGGCTGAAAAAATTCGTTAAACCATCCATCCCATAATAATAATAATAGCCGTTGACGAGTTTATTATATTGCATAATAACAGTGGTAAAAAAAATAGAGAGAGCGCATCACATATCAAAAACTAATTTAAATTATGGAATATATTTTTTAAATAGTTCTGATTCTTATTTTGAGCATTCACAGTTTTTGAATTTCTCAGTAATTTTGTAGCTGTATTTCAAATTTGTAGGGTAATTCACTCGGCTGCGAAAGTTTACTTTCTTATTCTTTGCAATAAGAAAGGGCTTGACGGTGCTTAAAACTCGTTTCATGAGTTTCCTTATATTAAAATAAAAACAATGTAAATTTAATAAGCAACTAATAATTATAGCGTAACCTGCTGATCTTATGGTGGCTCTTCTGCAAACAAGAATTTTTTTTGAATCATACTGTTTTGCATTTTTTTTTAAAGAATCAACATGAATATAAAATTTAGCTGATAATATTATTGTTGGAAGCAAAGCATGTTTCCAATTTCTTGAAGTAGTCATTCAATTGCATTTAAATTATTTTGCAGGAAACGTAATTGCATGTTACTGTCACTTTTTGTTTTTCTTTCGATGTGCCAAGAATAGAATAATCATAACTCATTCTTTGCTAGAAAATTCCCTTTTGCTTTCATCTTATTTTTGCAGTCGATTAATTTTCAAACTGTAATCAAAATAAGATGTGCGAATGAAATTAAAAAAAAAAAATAAAAATAACGATCACATTTCGGTAAAATTACAACCAATTAAAAGATTAAAGGGAAATCTGCTGTGCATATTTCAATGTATCATGTCAAAACATCATTTCTTGAATTGCCAAGCACCACGCGCTCGTGCAAGTTAAATTATGTTTTAATTCATTTTAATCGTTTCATTGAATAAGTCACTTTAGTATGGACAACGAATATAAAAAACTTTGTCTCGCATTTATTGTTTTAAAAAATATCACATTTTCTATTTATTTCATTTCATATAATCACTTGCTCAAAATGACATTTTTCTAGGTTTTGTTGGCTATAGTCATTAACTTATTTTTTTAAAAAATCAGAGCCTTTTTAAATACGATGACAACATATTATTAAAAACTGATTTTTTGAGATGCTCGTGCGGATAATAAAATTTTTATTTTTTGCCTACGAATTTTTGTTGAGGCCAAAATCCTCATCCCCAAAACAATATCATGTTCTGACATGATAAAATTATTTTATAATCTAGATCTTCTATACCATCTATTCTTATACCTTAATTTTCTACCAAGATATTGACTCACGTCTTCTTATTAACAACCTATAATACCTTCAGACCTTCGTCTTCTTGCTCTTACATACACACATTTTACTAACACGTATTAATTTCTGTATTTATTCCTGTAGGAAGCCGTTAAATATGTAGCGTCAGCCTTATAAGACAAATAATATCCTTCGAGCTGAAGGGTCCCTTTTCCTTAATGGGTATGATACTCGGCTACAGGCCCAAACGTCGCAGGTTCGTACCGCGATCTTCAATCGCTATAAATATTTAAATATAAATGAGATAATATTCTCAATAATATCTGTTCGAATGGTCAAAATGACCCTTCTGTAAAAAAAAGTTATACAATACGCATTCCATCGAAACTAAAAAGAATTAGAAGATCTGCGATTATGTCTTATAAATGTAAGTAAAAATTAATTAAAATATTCTCATTAAGTACGCCAATAATTTTTTTTGAAGAAAATTAAAGAAAAGTTCCCCCAGAGGGGTCAGGATGATCCCTTGGTAAACCTAGTGTTAAAAGTTCTGCAATTTTGAGCAACATAATTTACAACTACGTCCCCAATAATTTTCTTAAAATATTTACTTAGCGCTGATATTACTATTCGGAGATAATATTTTTAACTAAACCCACGCCCCCTTTTTTCTAAAAAAAATGATAACGCAGTAAATAAAAATAATTAAGTGCAGAAATGAACAAAATGAAAATGTATTACATATTTTGTTGTTACTAATCTAAGTCTTTCCATTTAACTATTTAAAAAAATGCTAAGGGGCATTTCCTTCCAGAAATGGGAAAATCAGTTAAGACGATTTACCATACTTTTTCTATTAGGAATAATTTCGATTTTTTTCATACTTTACTACCAAACAATGAGTATATTTCTGTCTGCTCTATTTGAAAATAAAATAATATATTATTTCTAATTTGTCATGAACTCCAGAAGAACCAGATATTCATTCCATATAAATATGGAAATGGGATATTTTATCTCTTTACAAATTGTGAGATCCCTGTAAGGTTAATTGATGTATTATTTCCTCTTTTCTAAAAAGATCTAAAAATATTAAAGTACAATCTTTCCCATATAGAGCCAAAATCTCCGAAAAGAGCCAGAACTATTTAGAGATGGGGCTTTGGTCATCAGATTCATGCCCACCACTAATTGATTAGAACCATTTTAATTTATGTGCATAATATATATAAAAAAATTCTCTAAATGGAATTTATTCCTCAATGTTTCTGTACCTTAATAATGGCTCCTAGCGCACAAGTGATACTTGCGCAGCCCTATTTACGCCACTGCTCCTATTTGAACAATGAATTAGATGGTATAAAATTCAGTGGATGCGCTGCTATTTTGGCAGCAGGTCATAAAATAAAATCACTCTTAAGGAGTAAAAGATGTATTGTTTGGCTATCAGAGCAAGCTGAATTATTTAAAATATATAACTGAGCAAATATCACAAGTAATATTCATAATTTGATTCTAAACAAAATAAAAGTGATATTGTGAAAGTGAAAAGTGATATACTGTTTTGTAGATCAGCCTTCTAATATTGCGTTTTTTTTTTCAATGTATGTTTGGAAATTATGAGTGAAAGTTACAAATAATAGTTTAGACTCAATAAACTAAAAAAAATTCTGATTATTATACATTGCCTGATTTGAAAAATTATTTCTTTCAGAAAGTGGACTTGTAGCCTGTATCATAAAAATACACGTGATTCACATTTCATCTTATTAAGTAGAGTAAGCCTTACGAATAGTATTAAATAATCCATTGCTTGCTCATAAGTCAAGGATATGAGAAATATCTGTTTAAAAAAATCTCTTTCATACCAATTGTGAAAGTAGATTACAACTGACAAGAAGCATGATTTGTTGCTTTCATTAAATTTCTATTAGAATCTCAATAGTCTTCATATCTAGGGATATGAAATTGTCACATTACTACATGCAGACTAGAGATAGTGCACACTTAAATCGATGGTAAACAGAAAATTACTCGGGGTTAAATCATTTGTGAATTTCTTTTTTAACTACGTATATTAACCGTTTGAGTGTGGAAGAATTCTTGATATAAGACAAGTGAGCCCGATTGCGCTTCGCCGCACTCAAACAGTTCAGAACAGTTTTGTAAACGTATTTTTAAGCATTTTGGAGCTACAGACAGACCTGCATAAAATTAAACTTTTTTAATCGTTGCATGGACTAATAATTAACCAGCGTTTGTACTTATATTCTGAATCTTATTCAGAACTATTTAATTGAATGCAATGCAAAAAAATTTCTTTAATGCAAACTAGAATATTTACTGATTTTAATACAATTGCGTTAATTCTATGCTAGTAGCAGCACTAATATTATTCTTACGTTTTTAGCGTAGCGGGTTCGGATTGAATGGACTTTGGATGAGGACAGCACAAACAAATTTATTTACAGATATTTACAGGTATATACAAGATGAATTAAAAAAAAAAATAAAACTTCAGAAAACACAATCAAGCAATAATCAGTAACTTACAGCGTAAATGCACGTCTTACACACAAAAACCACAGTTTGCAAAACAGCTATAGTATAGCACAGAAACAGTAAAACACAGCGAGCTCAATAACACAGCGTTAACAACAAACGCAAACACAGCTCACAAATCCTTTAGTCCAGCGAGACGCTTTTTATTTCAGAGCAAACTCTCAACTAACTACTCGCTACGGTGGTTGATTTCTTGGGGCACCTAGCCCCGGCAGGGGCTTATCCCCGGTCATGGCTGTAGTGCTTCCTCGTTGCGATCATTTACTGCCGTGGTCATCTTCGAAGTGGACTGGAAAAATGCTGGAGGAACTTTTATAGTAGCTGTTAGAGAGTAGGGGTAAGTGAGGTGGCGAGAGTCAGGACGGGTTTTGATTGGCTATTTAGGAGTGGTGAGCGTGGAGTTATGCACCTTGTGGGAACTTTAGACTTAGTACTGAAGGAGGGAACTTTATCATCATGAAGTTAAGTTTTAGATATGAGAAGAAAAAAAAAATTAAATTAGAATAATTTGGTAATGAAGTAAAGTTAAAGTAAGATATTTCTGGGTCTTCTGATTTTAAGGTTCGGCGTGTATCTGGGGATATTTAGGATGGCTTCGTTTTTACTTTTTTCTAGGTCAACAAAAAAATTTTCCGCAAGTTTTTTAATAAATTTTTTCAGTGGGGGATAATCTAATGCAAGGTACATGTTTTTGCTTGGCATATACCATTGCATTTTGCAGATGTTTCGGAGAAATCTGGTTTGCAGTCTTTCAACTAATATTAGGTTTGATTTAGGCGCATAACCCCACACTGGGCAAGCATATGTAATTACTGGACGCAAATAGGCGGTGTAAATAAGTATTTTATTTTTCCTAGTCATTTTGGAGCCTCGAGAGATTAAGGGATATAATTTACGAGTTAGGTCTCGAAACTTGTTAATTAGATAATTAAAGTGGGGCTTCCAAGTTAGTTTACTGTCTAAAATGACTCCTAAATATTTACATTCCTCAGACCACGGGATAGTTTGATTTTTAATTTGAAGGGGGCGGAATTTCTTAGCTTTATATCTACTAAAATAAATGGCTTCAGTTTTTGAGGCATTAATTACGATTTTCCATTTGGTGAACCAGTCCTCAAGAGATTTAATATGTCTATTCAGAGCTATTGTAATGTAATTTGGATTTTTATTGCGCGCTAGTATTGCAGTATCATCAGCGTACATGCATAGTAGGGTATTAAATTGTTTCGGTATGTCATTTATAAAAATAGAAAAAAGAACTGGTCCCAGCTTAGATCCTTGAGGAACACCTGCTAGAATCGGTTTGATAACTGAAAAAACATTGTTCAGTTTGATCCTGAAGGATCTGTTGCTGAGGTATGAAATTAAAATTTTGATTAGGTGCGGGGGTGTATTGTAATTTATTAATTTGTAAATAAGGCCTTCGAGCCAAACTCTGTCAAAAGCTTTCTGGATATCGAGAAAAACTGCTGCAGTGTATTGTTTGTTGGAAAAACCTTCTTCGATGAATTCGGTTATCCTGAGCAGTTGGTGAGTGGTAGAGAGAGCATGACGAAAACCAAACTGTTCTGGGATTAAAATATTGTTTTTATTAAGGTGGTGATTTAATCTAGTTAATATTACGTGTTCAGCGATTTTACTGATAGTGGGGAGAAGCGAGATGGGGCGATAGCTACTGGGATCAGTTGGATCCTTACCAGGTTTAATGATTGGGATTACTGCAGCAGTTTTCCAGGAACTTGGAAAGAATCCTAATTTAAGCATATTATTAACCCTCTGGGCGTTTCCATTCTAAGAGTGAAACTTCTGTAAAGTGAAGGAAGCGGGACTAGTTTTCTGTCGTGGAAGCGTGTCAGTTTTGCAGAAGAGATGTACAGCAAGCGTTCAAGGGTTTCTTTCTTTCCCCTCCCGTTCTTCATGGGAGGTCAGCTAGCCTTGGGTATCAGCAAATAACCGCCTATTCAGGCCAAATTTTATTGCTTTCGTTTATTTTGTACGGCTACAAACGTCAGATGGTTTCTAGGAATAGTGTATAGGTTGCTTTTTAACCCTGATTGCTGATAGCACTTTCTAAACTGTTACACAGTGTAAATATAAACAGATAGGTTTTCACTTAATTTTTGCTGGATATATTAAGTACAGAAACTTTCATCATACAGTCGGTCTTATTATACATATATTTTCAAAATTAGCAATTAATGAAGGATTAAAATTGTATTCATATCCTTTTATTATTTTTCCAAATAAATTATTTTTCACCGAGCAATCAATAGTTGCAATAAAGTAGCATTTTTCTAGAATTAGAACTAAACACGGATAGTTCAGTTAATTAGATACATATAAATAACAATATCTAACATAAATTATTTTTTAGAAGAACGGGCATCATATTCTATTATAATAAGAGATACAAATCAACAAATTGATTGATCCGAGTTCTTAAATACCCCGTAGCAATTTTAACAAAACTCAATATTGTTTGTAATCATTGCTTTTTATTTAAAAAAAAATTATGGCAAATCCGCTCTTGAATGCTTCAAAATAAGGAAATTTTAAAGTTCAAATATCGTGAAATATACCAAAGTAAATAAAGATTAAATGTCCTTATTAAAAATTTATTTTTCAAATTATAGAATAGTCTAGTGATTTTAAAGTGTTTGTGAAATTTATAAAAATTATCAACATTTTTTGCGATTTTTCTTTCATTTTTTCCCATTATTTTGAGTACACATCCAATGAAATTGCTACTTTCAAAAATAATAAAAAGCAGTTTGAACAAACAAACGATTCCTTTTAAATATTATACTGCAATATATTTTATTCCTCATAAATTTCGGTGAGTTTATAATGTTTAGTATTCTTAAAAAATACAATGGACATAAATTAATTTTCTAATTTTCGTCCATTATGTAAAAGAAAACACTAATGATTTATTGCTATATTTGCTAGTTTTATCAAGCAAGATAATTCACAAAAGTTTCAGTTGTACCTTACATTACATCTTTGTATTTTACATCTTTTTATAAAATCGACCATTGAAAAGTAATTGGTGTCATAAATATGTGAAATTAAACTTGTAAAACATATTTTCACTTATGTAACTTTGCAATATATCCTTTCCTTTCTCTTATTAAAGACCGCTAGTAGTGGAGATAACAATCATTGAAATTTTTTAATAATTATTCATGCCGATGGATTCAATAAAGGAATAAGTATCTAAGTTTGGTAGGAATCCCCAACGGTTCCTCAAATTAATTAAGAAAATTCAATGTTTTAGAACCGTATTTGAAATTTGCTTACAAGAAAAGGTTACTTTTGTGGATTATCTCCATAGACATGCTAAAATTACCAATGATAATGTAAATCAATTTAATGAAGAGATAGTGGTAATGCTATTTCAGTGACGTTGTGATGTATAAATTTTACAAATATTTGCCAGCATAGTTTAAAAACTCTCGAAAACTGGCATAAGAGGTAAGCGATTCCTTATTTAGAAGCAATAATCGGTTTAATCAATTACTTTTGGTCATGAAAGAAATATGCTCTGTTATAACAATGAGTTGAAATCTTTTGCACAATTGTGTAGGATGTCGGATTTAATATAGGAAAATGCATTGCACTTCATCAAATTTATGTAATTATATAACAACCGTATTCATAAAAGAAGTAGTAATACTTTTTAAAATATTTTCGGAGCGGAGCCTATTGTTGCCTTATTTTTATCTATTCACTGTAAGGATAAATGTATATAAAATTCAACAGCAAAATCCAAAATAAGTAATAGAACGAAAACATTTTAAAAGGAAATACGTCGCCAGTCAACAATAACAACAAATAAAATTACTAAAATGCACAAATTCAATAATCTTAATAACGTTGTGGAAGAACATATAGAGAAACCAGTAGTAAAAAAAATGCCGAACAAATTTAAAGGTATAAACTAATGACCGCAGTATAGACTCATAGAGAAATAATTAAACGAAATCCACCTCAAGTATAAATTCCCCCTCTTTCTATTGTCAATTTATTATATATGTAACAGAAAGAACTGGATTTTTTTTTTACAAATTACTTACCAGAATAATTTAAAAACATAAATCAGATTAATTAAAATTTTATGAACTATATTTATATCTTATTATAATATTCATTTAACTATGTTAAGCCTCATAATTCATATTCCTTTCAGTAAATTATTAAATTCACGTATTATAGTACTGGTTTTCGTAAAGTTTTGTCTCCTAAGTTTTTTATGCAAAGTCATTCGCATGCTGCAGATATTCGGTATTCATGTTTCTCAGACTCAGAGAAAGAAGATTATAAACAAGTAATATAAAAAACAATTTTTTAATTAATTCGTTCTTAGGTCAGCAAAGGAATTTTTTTATTTTAGTTACTTTTTATTAAAAGATTACAATAATGGCAATTTTCCATTTTCCTGTCTACATATGGTGTTGGACTATTATATTTTGTTCGTTGCTGTTTATTCGTTTCCTTTTTTCCCCCCTTTCTAATGTATGAAGTTGATGGCGGTCTCACACCCACAAATAACAATCTTCAACTGGCGGGTTCGAACTCGCAGCCAAAAAGATGCGAATCCAGCGCCCAACCAACCAGGTTATCCGGGCCTGGTGTCTCCTTGCGATTCAAATTCTATTTTAGTTACTTTTTATTAAATTATTACAATTGTTGTTATTTTCGTGTTCCGCTTTACAACGGAAGGATGGGTGCAATAACTTTTGAGAGGATGGACCGTTGAGCACCCGAGTCCAGAAGTCTGACTTCTAGCTCACACACTTCAAAAACACTTTTTATGGGACGGACTGCATTCATTCATCTGTAGATCGTAATTTAGATCTAGAACAGAGAACGATCACCTCTGCTCCAGTAAGCACTGTAACATCACTCTCGACATGGAGGACTTGTGACCACGACAAATGTAACGTTCATCACACACACACATACGGAAAGACTTCGGTTGGTAGGTTCAAACTTGCAGCCCAAGGGATGCGAAACTAACGCCTACCAACCAGGTTATCCTGACCGGATAATTACAATTACTATAAATAATCGATCAAAAATTTCTACTAACATTGGATTTTCAACTGCAATTGATTATTCGAAACCAATTGTGACTTCTCAAAATGCGTGATTTTACTACACCAGTTGGGTAGTGAAATACAGATTAGAAATTTCTAATGTAGTTATTCTCAATTATTTTAATTCGAAAGTACTTCAAAATGAGTCGAAAAAACTGATTAATTTACAATGTTTATTTTAACTGCATCAAGAATTACGAAAATAAACAAAATCGTTTAAAATAATCTACTGAAAACATGTTAAACCTAATCTCATTGGCGTGGGGGAAAAACAAACTGAATTCGTTACTTATTTAGCGATTGAGAAATGTATTCGAATTTTTGACGAGAAAGTTAGTTTTTAATTAATTAATAAAAAATTAATTAATTAATATTAAAAAAAACTGTATTAACATCAAATGTCATCCACTACAAGTTTTAAAAAAGTTACTTGTACTTGATAGGATGAATAAAAAGTATTTTATTAACGATGGAAAATTTGAGGATATATATAGGGGGAGAGTGAGCTAACAGCAGGAATTGAAATAAATAAAATGCTGAAAGAAAGCAAATCGAACCCATCCACAACGTTTGATACTTAATTTTCATAGTTTATCAAATAAATCTCCAAGAGACAAAGGAAGAATAAAAATTTACTTGATTGAGTAATTGATTCATCTTAGTACCAAATTAAACACTGGACTTAAGAAACATGCATGGAGACTAAATGACTAACTTTTAAAATAACATTACCTTTAATTAAATAATTAACTTTTAAAATAACATTAGAAAGCAGGATAAGAACTGAAAATGTATAACTATTTTATATTAAACATGATAACGTACATTAACAAATTCAGTTTTTTAGAAACGTTAAAATATTTGGAAAATTTGCTAAAAAAGTAATTATTTATATAATTGACTTAAAAATAAACATTTGTTTCTCAAATTTTAGTTCAATGTAGCATATTGGATATGGCTTAATCCCTTTTTTTTAAACACTTTAAGTCCCTGAATCTTTTTTAATCCTGTTTTTAAGCTTTTCTAAATTCAATAGCCAGAATTAAAAAGGCAGAGCATTCACTAGAAATCATTTCAGTCAAATAATTTGTGAAATTTTTAATTTCTTTCTTTCTCGTAAGTAAAAATATTACAATTTTCTTAAATTAATTGTAAATAAGTTAGATGTAATCTTGTGTCAAATATTAGATGAAACTAGTTGATAGGAAATCTGTATGCCTGAATCTGTATATAAAAATCGTGTATGCGTATACATGATATTCCAAAACGGAAACACCTTGATATATTATACGTGTCGCACAAAATTATCAAAATGTAGATTTGTATTAAAATTTTTTAATATAATGTATCAAAATATTGATTATCCATGAGTCAGTCTTTCCGTGAGTGTTTGAGCAATTATTTCAAAATATAAAAAATAGATAAATGAAGTTTGGCACGTTGCTTTGACATCTTTACTGCAAAAATATCGAATTTTCATTCCAATATAAAAGATTCAAAATTCATAATTGTTTCTATTGAAATATACTAAAAAATAAGGATAGCGCTACACTGCATAAGCATATGAGAAAATATGAAGATTATTACTACCATTGACCTTTATCATGATTGTAAATCCTTAGATTACTTTTAATAATAATAATAATAATAATAAAATCTTGATAAAAATTGCTTTCAAGTTTGGGTACGACAACTTTTAATATCGTTCCACACCAAAGTGTGCAGTTTATGAAGTTTTCTTCCATAAGAAACACCTGCCAAAATTTGAGTTATGTAATGCAAATTCATTTATTTGATCTAAGTAAATAACAGGTTGTGATTTCAAGCCATAGCTATGAACTCTAAAACTTTTCCATATTCATAAATAGTTTATAGTCCACGCAACATTGAAGCCTTTATTTGCATTATTTTCCATTAGTAGGTTCTTTAAATCATGTCATTAAAAGTCGTGCTGCATTTTGCACAAGATTTTTCAAAAGCTATGTTATTTATCCATTCAGATTTTAGCCTCTAATGAAAAAGTCTCTTTAGCATAACAAAGAAAAAATTGTTTAAAAACTGTAAAATAAATGCAGAATTTTTGAGTTTTTTAAAAATTTTATGTATCTACCGTTTTACCTAAGAAAAGTATCTTCTTTGATAATCTATTAAAAAAATTTGTTAAGATAGTTTACAAAGTCAAAACTTTTTAAATGTTATCAATTAAAATTTTTCAAACATTTAATTTAATTTATTTTGCTTTTTCTTTTATCTACATCAAGGTATAAATACTAATAACCAAGTATTAAAAGTTAAATATTAATTGTTACTAATATTAATAAATATCTAAGAATTAATAACTAAACTTCCCAGTTATAAATAATTTTAAAAAAATGTTTTTATTGTTTCTTTTATGAATTTGAAAGAGATTATTTCATTCCGTTCATTATACAACTTTAAAAAGTAGTTGCATTATAAAAAATCGAACACATAATTGCATGCTATTACACAATATAAATCTGAAAAGAGAAACAATATAACTGTATACTTTATTATATTCTTCAAAATTTAGGCTACTTTAAAACACAAAATTCAATTGCATCTGTTTACTTTAAGCGAAGAAAAATAATTGGAGGTAGAAATTAGAGTAAAAAACATAAATTTGCATTTTAAAAATAGTTTGATTGTAAATGCGAAATATATTTAATTTATTAATTATATATTGATAGCAATTTTTCAAATATATTCCTTCTGAGTTTCAGTGCGATGTTTAATCACAAGAGAGCATTAAACCGCATTCTGAATAAAAATTCAATGGAACTTTAAAACAAAATTTCGTTCAAATAAGCTTTATCCAAAAAATACTATTGAAACTAAATACAAATTAAATCTAAGTACACACAGATGCTTATGGGACACACAATTTGAGAAAAAATTTTGTTCCTGTTTTATTCAACGGGATCTTTTTCCTCTCTTACTCCGTGACCATTCAAAACGCCCTTTGGCCCTGAAGGACCCTTCGAGCCCTCAGTTCCTTTGACATTCTTAAATGGTCGTAAAACATCCATTGTGTTGACTCCCCTCCGATTCATCAAGATGTCCAAACTTGTTGGGGGAAAGAAAGACGTTAAAATGCGTCGTCAACACTTGGAGAACCGACATCCTCATACGTTATTTTCCGTGCACAGCGAAAGAGCGTCGTTTCTTAGCCTACGTTAAAATACGTGCAGCGCCCTTGCCGTGACGTCGTGCGGCTACGTAGAAATACGTGTATAACCCTTAGAGGGTTAATAATATTGGCTAGAAAGTTAACATAATTTGAGGTAAATTTTTAATCATCTGGTTACTAATATTGTCTATTCCAGATGCTTTTTTAATATTTAGATTTTTAATATAATCTTTTAGTTCGTTAAAATTAGTGGGGGAGTAGTCGTTAAAATTGGGGGGGGGGGGAGGGAGTCTTGAAAGCTTTTGACTGTGTTATTTACAAGGTGCTCTGTTGTGGGATCATGAGTGTCATTAGGTTTAAATTGATTCTCAAGGCTTTCCGCCAGGCAGTTTGCTTTGTCATTATCGTTAATTGCAATACTAGTTTGGCCATTTAAGGGCGGAATCTTGTGTTGTTTATTTTTGTGCGATTTAACTAATTTCCAAATGGATCCGTCTTCTGCGTTGGTGTTTACGATTTTGTAGACGAATTCATTATTATCGAGTTGTGTGCCTATTTTAGTGATTTCTCTATTTAATCTATTCATGAGTCTCTTGAAAACTGGGTCCCTAGTATTCTGAAAAATCTTCCTGGCAATGTTTCTATCTCTTATTAGGGTTCTCATTTTGGGGTCTATATGTTTTTGGTTGGTCATACTGGGAGCTGATGCTTCCATTTTGGCTTTGAGGATTTGAGTTTCTAGATGCTTGACGGAGGCTTCTAATTCGCTGGTAGAGCAGTTTTCTTGGCTAAGCGGAGTTTCTGATTGGCTGAGAAGGTAGTTGAAATTTTTCCAGTTAGTCTTGTATATAGAGGAGTTTATTGGAAGCGAGTATTTGAAGTAAAAATTTAGTAGGATGGGGTTGTGATCTGAGTTAAGCTCAGGGATAGATTTAATGTCATAGGGGTAGTGGAAGTTATTTACTATCGTAAGATCTAGGGTATTTGCGGAGTGGGAACCAAATCTAGTGGGGGAGTTAGGTGCAAGAATTTCGAGACCGGCCTGTTGGGCGAAGTGGTAAAGAGTATTGCCTCTTGGACTTTTACATTTACAGCCCCAGCTAACGTGGTGAGCGTTGAAGTCGCCGCAAAAAATTTGAACCGGGCCTAATTGCATTAGAATTTCAAGATCAAAAGTAAAATTAGAACTATCATTGCTTGGGAGGATATACACAGATGTTAAGATTAGAGGTTCCATATTTTTAATATTAATTTTAATCACGCTAGCTTCTACATGTTGTAGGACGGGTGGGGGGACCTCGCTATGAGGTATACCGTTTTTGATTAAAATAGCGGTTCCTCCTCCTGACTGATTAATGCGATAACTATAGTACGAAAAGTAATTAGCCAGGAAGATTTTTCTTTGTGGTCTAAGGTGGGTTTCTTGCAACAATATTATATCGGGATTATACTTATTTACGAAATTACGGAAATCAAACATTTTATTTTTAATGCCATTTGCGTTCCAGTAAATAATACGAAGGCTGAGGCGATTGAATTTTAGGTATTATTTTTGAGCGCCTGATCACTAAAAGCACGGAGGAAAATTGCAAATTTTTCCGCTGGATCTTTTGCATCTTTTAATTTACTTAGTTCAATGAATAGTTTGGGAAATTCTCTAACGAGCTGGTTGAACGCAGTAGGTAGAAAAGGAGAGTTCTGGCCCACTTTGACCTCAGTTGACCCCGGCTGAAATGGATGATAGCGAAACGCCTTCCTTGCAACTCACCCCCTCCCTTTCCCAACCCCCTCGAAAACTGATAAGGCTTATCTTTCTTTTCGGACTTTGATTATTTTTTGGATTTTTGGAACTTTGAATAATTTTTAAATAAAATGTCTCGAAATGTTAGCAATCATTTTTTTTTTCATTAACTGATTATTTCTTTTAGAAATTTTAAAACTTGTCTAAATTTCTCGCAGCTTCGATTCACTGTGATTTTGCACACATACTCAAAATGAAGTCAGTCTTTCTAATTTATTTCTTTAATTATTATTTTTTTATTTTGTTACCACAATCATTTCTATCTTCTTTTGTGGGGATGCTAAGATTTTAATCATTCTGAAAAGTGTTTGTCTAGATTAATTCTCATAAAAGTAGTATTTAGGAATATTATCATTACAAATGTTTAATAAAAAACTAATTTTTTTAAGAATATACTATTTTTCGTCACTTTGAAAACTTCTGGTAGTTTGAGAAAATTCTTAGAAATAGAGTTTCATAGATTTAAGTTCCCTTTTTTCTCCTTTTATGTTCGTGAATATTTTAAATCTGTTTTCAGGAAAATATGAACACAATTCAATCTTTGTCACCTCTATGAAAAGTTCACTTAGCTTGCCTTTTTTTACATGAAATCAGTTTTATAAGGAATTTTTTCTTTTAATTTATTAGCTTTGGTTACCTTTTCTGACCTGTTAAAAATTTGCTTTATGCGTTGAACATTGACTTTCAAATGAAAAGACATTGACAAAGTATTTATTTCTTCAATAAAATTAATAACTGATAATTAAAAAAATACTTTGATGCGAATAAATTTTCCTTAAATAATGAAAGTAAACTCAAATTCTTAATGTTCTAACGATTTCACTAAGATCAAAACATGAAACTAATTTAAAGTTCAGCACTGTAAGGGAAAAAATAATAATAATTAGAGAAATAGATTTTATTTTAATGATTTTCAAGATTCAATTATTTTATGAGGATCTATTCTTCTTCTGATTTTTATCTTTGACTTATTTTTCTTACTTGTTTTAAATGCTCCCTATTGCATTAACATAATCTTTCAATATCATAAATACCAG
>JAOUZG010000273.1:3635756-3653974 GCA_026289955.1 Argiope argentata
TTACAGCTATAAACCGTAAAAACCATCGATTTCACTTTTCTTATCTTCTGTAAAATCCATTCTTTTTCTTCGGTCATTTTTTTAAGAAATCCTCAATTACATCTTCTCCGCGATAGACAGAGGGAGATCTCACCATTTGACCATCGGGAATTCTGGTCACAGGTATCAATTTATGCTAAAAGGCTTTCGAAATCGGCATAGCTGGAATAAGGCACTGATAATTGAAAATGATAATTATCAAATTGCAACCATTTTTCTTCCTCACTTGGCATTCTAATTTTCTGAATTTCCTGATTCGCACACTGAAGTTTATGGTTCATCGGTCCTTCCTCGCTAGAAAATCGGTGGAGGCAAAATTCATAATAGAATCTGACACCATTATGTGTAGTTAGATCCGACAATAAACGACTCATACTTCTGATAAGAGTTTAATGTCGTTTTTCTCCACTCGAAATCATTAGCTAATTAATATGCCTTTGTTTTACTTCAGTTGCGATTTTCAAAGGGAAAATTACTCTATCAGACCCGGACACATTAATCGAAATATTGTTCAGATTTTCAAATCGCGGGATTTCAGATATTGGAGAGGGGGAGGATAGATTTGAGATATTAATGTCTTTCGCAAACGGAAGATAATTCTTCACTCGATACGGATGGTTTTTAATTGGATGAAGAGCGGCCAATACACACCAGAGGAAACACTTGTTGTCGGAATTTCTAATATTTAAGACAGCCTTCTTCTTCGTAATAAAAGGTGGGAGTGGGATATAAGTGGATGCGGCTAATGGGCGATATACACAGGTGTTCACTTTGAGAAATAATATTTCGTCGATAACACAACCACTACCTCGACCCTCGAATTCTTCGCATGATGTTTCAATTTTTTCAAATCCCTGCTTCGCTTTCTCCTCAACAGGTTCGTTCAATAGACAAGTGTGACATTTGGAGCGAAAATGGGATTCTCAAAATCCGAGCTCTGTTTCTGCTATATTTCTCACGAAACGAACTTTAGTATCCAGATAAAATTTAGTACCTCGCTCCTCTCGTGATCTCCTTTCAATAATTTCTATGGTTTTTGATTCACACTTGGGTAAGAAGAGTTCCAAGTCTTTTGAAACGGTGACATTGGGATATATTTTAATGGTTTCAAATGTGTTGAAAGTTGATCTTGACTCTGACCTGCTTGATGCGGCATCACCCGTTTGAAGACCGGAGGGACCCGGCTGCAGAGATGAACTTTGCCTCTGCCTCTTCCTTCTTCGGTAGTCATCATCATGCTGTTCACTATGACGCTTTAGATTGCAGATGCACGTGAAATTTCTTCTACACTTGAAACACTCGTGAGACTTGGTTCTGTGAATTATCCTCTCGTGCTTCTCCAGATTAGATTGTAGATGGAAACGTTTTTCGCACAAACTGCAACAGATTGATTCTACTTTTGTAAAATGAAATTTTACAGAACAGGGAAACTGGGGGTATTCAAAGGGCATATTCCTGTTAAAAAAATAAGAAGAAATAAAATCTCCTAGCAATAGATTTATTTCTTGGGTAAGAATTCGAAAATTCTAAAAAAAAAAATAATTTTATAAAAAAAAACAATATTAACTTCTTCAGAACTGATTAGATATTCAGGATTTTCTGTAATAACAGAAGTCTTTTTTTCCCATTAAGATAAAAATGATAACTACACAAATTTTAAATTCCTCATATTTATATAAAGTAATAAATGCATAAATACGAACTAACTTTTCAATGCTAAAATCGTTTAACAGAGTGAATACATTTTTTTTTCTTTTTCTATACCAACTTTTCAAGATAGAATTTTTAAAAAATCTATGAACATAGTCGTAATTCTAAGAAATCACCCTTATTCACTTGCCAAGGCACTGGATCTCGGACAAATTTCACATCTCTGATGTATTTTCTAATATATGGGAATTAATATTAAAATGAAATTGATCTTTATGTTTAATGCCTGCACTTTTTTCTGAATAAAGTTTGTTACCAAAAATTTAATTCAATAAGTAAAATAGTAAAGTTTCGAAAACACTACGCTTGTTCCGTACTCAATTTGTTCGTGACTCGATTTGTCCATTTTGGTTTTTTCATTGCAGATGTATCAAACTAAGACATCTTTGATGCAATTTGACCTTTGAAAAGACGGAAGTTTCACCAATGAAGTTGACAAAATCATAGTTATATCGACGAATTCCATATCCCAAGGAATATGAGGAGAATTTTGACATCCGAATAAAATTCTGTTTTGAAAGAAATCTCTAAATATAGTTATATTTTAAAGACTGAATGTACCGACACTTGTTCCTCCTTCGTACAGTTGGCATGTATATTTTATGAAGGTGTCGGGATTTCAAAGCATTATTCGGGTAAAAGAATGCATGATAAGAATTATCATGCTGACTAGTATATGTAATCGAATAAACCTTTTTGATAAAAATAATCGGTGACGCACATGGGTAAACAAATAATTACTGGCAGCAGTTAAAACATGCATTCCTTTTATCTTTTCTACTATATTTCAAACAAATTTTGAGCTGTCTATCTATCTAGTCTTCATGGTTGAGCGGATGAAATCGGGAGCTTCTAACATTCAGCGATGAGAATTTTTAATGTTCGAAATCAAAAAATGCAGACATTTTGAAAAAAAAAAGTATGTTAGAAAAGTTCTTTGACTGATGAATTTAATGTAAGATGTCTTCACCACAAGAAGCGAATTATTATCCTCATCATATATAAAATATTCTTTTATGCCAGGCATGAATGAATGTAAAATCCTAGATCTTATATGCGAATATAGAATTAAAACTTGTGAACAGGTAAGATTCAAATCATGCAGTGAATTTTAAAAATATCGTTTAAAGTTTCAACTTTAGAACAAAATTAAATTATTAAAAAAGTTAAACAATCCTTATTTTGGTTTTTGTGAGTATAATTAAATGAAATATAGTTGATATCAGTGGAAATGAATGACATTCTGAAAAAGCGATTGAAATTTGAAGAAGCGAAGGGATGAGAGTATACAGAGGTCGAATTTTGTTCTAAATCAAAACGATCGAATTTTTGAAAAAGAAGTAACCATTGAAAATTAACAACAAATTCTTTCTCCAACAATTTTTCTTTAAACCAAGAATAATTTTTTTCAGAATGATCTTACTATTGTAGAATGAAATTTTACAGAAAAAGAAAACTAGAACATAGACAGATTGTTGTTAAAATAAGAAGGGGGAAAAAATCTACGAGTAATTTTGTTAAACTTTTATTTCTTGGTTTAGAATTCAAATAATAATAATAATAATTTTTTATATCGAAATAAATATTTGGAAACTAATAAAACTAAATCTAATGAAATTAAACGTAAAAGAAATTAAATTTCTAATTTGCATATATTCATATATTTCAGCACGAGTAATATTTTAGTAACTATATATTGCCAACTTAATTCTAAATTGATATGATCTAATACTATGAATAGCGAGTTCGTAATCATTTAGACCAATGATCGATATTTTGGTTTCTTTGGCATAAGATTAGATTTCTGAAGATAAAATGATCAGCAAAGAAGTACTGAAGTAAACGCGGCCGCGGATTAAAATACATTCCTTTTAATGTTAATCATACAAGAATTAATAAGGTAAGATTATAAATCTGTTAACACATCGATCTTTTTTAAGGAATTAAGGAATAATAAATTTGACTTTAGGCATTTGCTCAATTAATGTATAAAATTTTTAAAGCTTAAGATAATAACGCAATCCTGTAAGGAAAGAATGAAGTCTGTTTCTCTAGGCAGAAAGAACTTTTCATCGAGAACTGTGAACTTGGCAAATAGTGCTCCGTTTTTGCTATGCTCGAATTTAAAAGAAGGACGGAATTCCTATTTCAATTTGAATAATTTTAATCATGAATGAAAAACAGTTATTCACGTTCAAGAAGTTATAATATAATTGCTCTCATTTTTTATTGATGATATACTCTGGTATTTATGATATTGAAAGATTATGTTAATGCAATAGGGAGCATTTAAAACAAGTAAGAAAAATAAGTCAAAGATAAAAATCAGAAGAAGAATAGATCCTCATAAAATAATTGAATCTTGAAAATCATTAAAATAAAATCTATTTCTCTAATTATTATTATTTTTTCCCTTACAGTGCTGAACTTTAAATTAGTTTCATGTTTTGATCTTAGTGAAATCGTTAGAACATTAAGAATTTGAGTTTACTTTCATTATTTAAGGAAAATTTATTCGCATCAAAGTATTTTTTAATTATCAGTTATTAATTTTATTGAAGAAATAAATACTTTGTCAATGTCTTTTCATTTGAAAGTCAATGTTCAACGCATAAAGCAAATTTTTAACAGGTCAGAAAAGGTAACCAAAGCTAATAAATTAAAAGAAAAAATTCCTTATAAAACTGATTTCATGTAAAAAAAGGCAAGCTAAGTGAACTTTTCATAGAGGTGACAAAGATTGAATTGTGTTCATATTTTCCTGAAAACAGATTTAAAATATTCACGAACATAAAAGGAGAAAAAAGGGAACTTAAATCTATGAAACTCTATTTCTAAGAATTTTCTCAAACTACCAGAAGTTTTCAAAGTGACGAAAAATAGTATATTCTTAAAAAAATTAGTTTTTTATTAAACATTTGTAATGATAATATTCCTAAATACTACTTTTATGAGAATTAATCTAGACAAACACTTTTCAGAATGATTAAAATCTTAGCATCCCCACAAAAGAAGATAGAAATGATTGTGGTAACAAAATAAAAAAATAATAATTAAAGAAATAAATTAGAAAGACTGACTTCATTTTGAGTATGTGTGCAAAATCACAGTGAATCGAAGCTGCGAGAAATTTAGACAAGTTTTAAAATTTCTAAAAGAAATAATCAGTTAATGAAAAAAAAAATGATTGCTAACATTTCGAGACATTTTATTTAAAAATTATTCAAAGTTCCAAAAATCCAAAAAATAATCAAAGTCCGAAAAGAAAGATAAGCCTTATCAGTTTTCGAGGGGGTTGGGAAAGGGAGGGGGTGAGTTGCAAGGAAGGCGTTTCGCTATCATCCATTTCAGCCGGGGTCAACTGAGGTCAAAGTGGGCCAGAACTCTCCTTTTCTACCTACTGAACGCTCTCATTGCGTCAACAACGTTTGCTAGTTCAGTTGGGCTTACTGTTTCAACCTGATCGCGACCGTGGCCGTCATGTGGCGCCAACTCTTGGCTATGGTTTTTGCTGAAGTGGCTCGCGTATGAGATGTTTTTCCTAACAATGGATTGTGATTTCAGGAAATAATTATTTCTGTTTTGTGCTGCTGGGGGTAGTTTTGGAAATTTCGGACAACCTCTATAGGAGGCGATGTGCCCATATTCTAGGCAATTTATGCATTGAGGGTTATCGATGACTTCCTTTAGGGTGCAGGCGTTTGTTTCATGGTTTTTTCCACATTTTAGACAGCGCGCTTTAAAGCCGCAATTATTTGCAGTATGGTGGAAGTTGTTACATTTAAAGCATTGCGTCACCATAGGGCGACCTTTAAAGTGCTCGACTGAAATACTTAAGTAGCAGATATGCTTGATGTTAAAGATTTCCTCAGCAGCTTTAGTTTTAGGTAATTCAATCAGGTAGAATGGTAATGTCTCCTTCGTTCTAAACTTTGTCATTTGAGAGATTTTTATCACAGGAATATTTTTATCTGTTAGACTATTTTCTATTTCTTGAATACTAAAGTGGTGGGGGAGACCCTTAATTACGACTTTTAGTGGTCGCTTGTCCTTTGGTGTAATTACATAGTGCTCAAATTCATTAACATTGCAGAATTCTTGGATTTTTTTGTGTTGGTCTATTGTATGGGGGAAAAATTTTACGTACTCATTTACTGAATTTATTAGTGGTTTCACCACAGCTTTTATTTATCATTTCAAGTATTGCTTTGAGATTGTCTACTGCTTTTAACATGATCGGGGGTATTTTGGGATCAGTTGATTTATCTGCATTTATCTCGGGTTCTTCAATAGTAAGACCGGCAAATCGGTTTTGAATGGGGATATGGTTAACAGCTGGTTCTTTAGAGATAGTTCTAGAGACTTTCCTTTTAGAGGGGGATTTCAATTGATTACTTTCGCGCGCCTGATGGGGGGAATTTTTTAAAGTACAATTAACGTCCTGACAAACACCAAGAGAATTCAACTCACCCCTGGCGTCTTCTAAGGATTTGGCGAACTTCTTCCTGTGTCCATCATGCATCTCGGTGATGTGGTGTGAAGGACCGCAATCTTGTCTTGCTTTTATGTAGGTATGACTAAACATTTCAACTTGATAATTCAGTTCCTTGATAGAGGTGACTAGCATTGCATATTTAGCGCAGTGTTCACAGGGACGCTGTGTAGCATGTTGAGCGGTGTCGCATGACACATCGATGTTCATCGATTCATTGTTTTGTGCTGCGCATCTTTTCTTATTTGGCTCCATCATCGACCCTTCCAAAACTAATCCTAAAAAGGACGAGTCGGATCTAGGAGTTTCATCTAAGGTTGGCTGAGACAGTGTGGTGGTTGAAAAGCAGAGCTGGAACGTACACGACCTCCCAGTTCAAATCCCAAGCACCGAAATGAAAACAAGAATAAGTTTTCTCCACTCAGTTTAAAATCAAACTCTCGAAACTCAAAAACACAATTATAAATTCATAGAACAACGACAACAAACAAACTGAACTGCCGTAACTACGGCAACTCTCTCAACTAACTACTCGCTTATGAGGCTGGTTTTCGAGGCGCCTAGCCCCGCCAGGGGCTTATCCTCGACTTGGGAGATGCTTCATGTGACGCTGCAAACAGGAGACTGGCATGGACTGGAGAGATGCTTTGAGTTACCCACGAGGGGTGAGAGCGTGGTGAGGAGGAGAGCTACTCTGCTATTGGCTGGGGTTAGAATTTGAAAAAAACTATTTAAGACTTGAACAGAGCAATTTTTGGGACTTGAGTTCTGACTTAGCGATTCGAAGAGAATGAATAGTTTTTTCAGGGGATCAGTTGCTGATTTCATTTCACTAATTGCTCTTTTGAGGTTAGGGAAGGCTTTGAAAAGAGTTTTAATTTCATTGAGGAGGTCGAATATGTCTGATAGATCGGAATCCGGACCTTTGGGCTTGTTTTCAACGGTTGGGGGAATATTGGGTGTTATAGTATCTTGAGGAAGATTAGACCTTAAAATTTTTGAGAAGGAATAATTTGGTTTGATATAGTTTGAATTGAAGTAGTTTTGCTTATTATCCTGGGGAGTTGATATTTTAGGAAACTTTGGGCAACCGCGATAGGCTGCAGTGTGGCCAGTTTGATTGCAATTGATGCAAGTGGGGTTTTCAATTTTTTCTTTCAAGGGACAATTCCGTGTTTGATGACTACTAGCACATTTGAGGCATCTCGGTTTGAGCGCGCAGTTAGAGGAAACATGGCCGAAACTAACTACTCGCTCCGGCTATTCGTCCTTATATAGCCGAAAAGCGCGTGCACCTGAATCTCGTGAAAATTCTCAAAACAACGCGCACAATCTAGCGGCTACTAGACTATTCCTTTCGCCAAACCAATCAAGCTGGCGCGAGGCTCCTCGCCAAACGTCGCCAACTTTGGCGAGTTTTCGTGCCGCTCGCCCGCTGGTAACATTACCCCCTCCTCAAGAACTGCACGTCCCGGGCAGTACAGACCCCGAGCAGAAGACACTCAAAAGTAACAATACCATACACACAAAATTACAGACATAATCATTGAAAAAGAATTAACATAAAGAACACTATTTACAAATATACAGGTCATGTTTACAGAAATGAGGAAACCATGGTTTCAACTAAGTATTTGACAAGTCACCATAATAAGGGGCTAGTCGGTCGTAATGTACTACTCTTGGTTTTGAGTTCGGTGACTTCCTTATTCGAACCACGACGTCATTCAGTCTTTTCAGGACTGTATAAGGGCCTTCCCAGGAAGACTGCAGCTTTGGAGAGAGTCCCTTTCGTCGAATCGGGTTCCAGAACCATACCTTGTCACCTTCCTTGAATTCATGTCCGGTGGCCTTAGTGTCGTACCTGGTCTTCATCTTCTCCGTCGCTATGTTGATCCGATCTCGGGCAAACCTGTGTACGTCCTCTAAACGGGCCTGGAGGTCTTGAACATAATCCACAGGCGAAGAAGGCGTATCCGGTGGACACCCGAACAGAAGATCACAGGGCGGTCGGAGTTCCCGTCCAAAGAGCATCTTGGATGGTGTGAAGCCAGTCGTTTCGTGAACCGCGCTTCTATAAGCAAGCAGGAACAAGGGGAGTTTCTGATCCCAATCTTGTTGGTTTTTCGAAACGAAAAGAGAGAGGTTATTTAGAATAGTACGATTGAACCTCTCTACCATGCCGTCTGATTGGGGATGAAGAGGTGTTGTCTGAGTTTTGTCGATTCGGAGGAGTTTGCAGAGTCCTTGACATACAGCAGAAGTAAAATTCCTCCCTTGATCAGAGTGAAGCTGAAGAGGCTGATCAGAGTGAAGCTGAAGCTAAAAATCACATCGTTGTGTGGGTACGTGAAGTCCATGAATGGCTGCAAGTGATCTGCAAGCAGCTGAACATAGCCATTTCCAGTCAAAGATCGGTTCGGTTGCACCAGAGGACCGAGTCCATGCCATGTAAAAACAGCCCACACCATTATGCAGCCACCACCAGCTTGAATAGTGCCTTGCTGACAGTTTGGGTCCATGGCTTCGTAGGGTCTGCGCCACACTCGAACTCTACCATCAGCTCGTAACAACTGAAATCATGACTCATCTGACCACGCCACGGTTTTCCACTGGTATAGGGACCAGTCGATATGCTCACGAGCCCAGGAGAGTCACTGCAGGCGATGTCGTGCCGTCAGTAAAGGCACTCGAGTCGGTCTTCTGCTGTCATAGCCCAAGGAAGACAAATTTCGCCGCACAGTCCTATCGGACACGTCCCTCGTACGTCCCACATGGATTCCCGCACTTATTTGACGAAGTGTTGAGTGTCTATTAACATTGACCATTCTACACAGACGTCGGCGATCTCGATCGTTAAGTGCAGGTGGTCGCCCACTAAGCTGTCCATGATGGGATGGGATGCCTGAAATTTCATACTCTCGGCACACTCTTGATACTGTGAATCTCGGAATATTGAATTCACTAACGATATCCGCAATGGAATTACCCATGCCTCTAGCTCCAACTAACATTCTACGTTCAAAGTCTGTTAATTCTCGTCGTGCCGCCATAAATCACGAAAAACCTGTTCACATGAATAACTTGAACACAAATGAAAGCTCTGGAAAACGAACTGCGCATTTATACTTTTTCGCTGCGATACTACTGCCATCTGTATATTTGCATATTGCTATTCCATGACTTTTGTCACTTCAGTGTATATATATATATATATATATATATATATATATATATATATAAAGCAAATAATAAAAATTCAATTTTACTAATTACATAACTTTTTTTAGCTGTATATCAAATAAGTTAATTATAAAGTTATAGTAAGTTCAATGTAAATAATTTCTGAAGTGCACTTTTACGCATAAAAAACAATTTGAAAATTATTTTTTACACTTTCAGACTAGTTTTACCACACTATTATATATGAACATCTATTTTAGATTTTCATATTAAATATTCATTTTGAAGATAAGAGATGTAACGGGAAATTTTATTCAGAAAATATCATAAACATGGCACAATGTATGAAATAGATTTTAAAAACATAATAATTCTTAATATAAAAATATTTTTATTAAAGCACAAGTTTATTGTATAATATATACAGATCTTTATATTTTCATCTAAATAATAATGAAAAATATAGGAACATCTAAAAAAAAAGTAACATACAATATATCAATGAAACACTTGTTCAACAAAATGTATACATTCAAACATAACCTGAAAGAAAAAGATTACAATTAACATTATCAATAACAACAATTAAAAAATCAATTTATTCAGATTTCAGTCCTCTAAATTATTATTTAGAGGAAGAAAAAGTGATATGTTTGGCAAAAAATATCATACAATTAGGGTTGTCAAACTAATGTTCCTGTTACAAATGCTATAAGTATATAAACATGATGCTAATAAATGCTATAATTAATAATAAGGAGGAAAGTGAATATAATAACAAACTGAAGCTTATGTTTTGCTTTTCAAATGTTTTGGGTATTCAAAAATTTCTAACAACCTCCCCCCATAAGACAGACCAATAAATGAATACATAAACATACTATTGCACAAAAACTTTTGATGCTAGATTGTTTTAAATTTTAATACTTTCAAATTCATATCAATTCATTTTTCACAAAAATCAAAATTTCACATAATCAGTGGAATATAATAAAGATTAGCAAAAATTTCACATTGCTGCAACAGTGCCTGGAATTTTAAAAATAAGTAAGAGAGGAGCCCCCCCCCCTTCCAGTAAGATTTTGTATTAGGACAAAGGAATAAATCAAAATGGCCGATAAATGTTAATGACAACAATAATAATAAAGGAAAAGATTGTCATGACTTCTTTAAATGAAACTGAATAATATATAAAGAATGACTTCCTTTAATGTGTTTTAAAAATAATAAAAATTACTAAAAAGCAATCTCTAATTTTGACAAAACTTTGCAAGCTAATTATGCTTTTTTTTACCACATAAGACAAAATAATAATTCAGATAATAATACTTTTTATTAATAGCTGCACATTAACTGTTCAATATAAAAACACATATTGAAACAATTTCCATGCTTTTTAAAGATTTGCACAATGACAAATCCATTTCTAACAGTAATAAATACAATAATGTTTAGGGAGTTACTAAAATAAATATATATTTACCTCCACCATAATAAGAATAATAATCATCCATTCTAAGCGCACATGATGCTTGCCATTCATATGATTCCCTAATAAGTCGATCAATTCAGAACAATAACTTAAACGTTCATTCATTACCTACAAGAAAAGAAATGATGGCATTGTTTAAACTTTTTATTCTTTTGTTAGGGAAAAAAACTGAAGATAAAAATCATCAAATGATAATTTTTGGTATAAAAATTGATAAATATGTGTTATCTTATTTTATGTGTCAATCTAAAATTATCTTTATTCCATATCACAATGACATAAAGTGAGTGTATCTAGTTATAGTCCAACAGTTAATTTTTAAAGCTTTAGAGATTAATTATCATATTTTAAAATATTTGTGAGAGTAAATATAAGTACAACAAATTATGAATCTATATTTTACTACAATATTTCAGTTTTACTGGTCAACTGTACAACTGCATGAAGTATCCACTAAAAAGTTTAAATGATTAAATTTATATATATAATGGACACTTGTGGTATAGCATAGTTAGTAGAACTTCCTAGAAATATTTCCAATTGTAAAGTATAAACTTATAAAGTACTACCAATACTACAAATAATAACAAATTTTCAGTATAAAGAGATTGATTTCAATGACATATGAGGGAACTGTATGTGAGGGACTGTATTTGAAAAATTATTTTAAACATTCAAATATAAGAGATCAAAACAGTCATATTTCAAATCATATACTAATTTGCATATTATTAGCATAATCACATTAAATTTCACATAAAGAAATTATTATAGCATTAGTCTTTATTATAAATAAGTGCAATCAAAAAATTAAATATGTTTAAAGTTTTTCTAATACATATATTATTCAGAGCATTCTTCTAAACTAAGCAAAATATAAATAAATAAAAACACTATAAAGAAATCTAACAGAAATTAGACAGAACAACTAGTAATTTTTAAAAATATTACAAATTTTTAAAGTTTTTTAAAATTAGTATTACATGAAAATTCTTACCTCAGTTACCCATTCCATGCTATCAATATAATTTTCTAATGCTGCTTCCCACATACCAAGTTTAACTGAAAAGAATTTTTTCTTAATTCTATTTCTTAAAAACAAACAAGAAAAATTCTAATTTTTAATGCTTTTTTTTATACTGAAAGACAAAAAATAATGAAATAAATATTCAGAGAGCAATTAAAATAAATATAAGAATAAAGCATTCATCTTGCTTAAGTGTAAAACGTTAAATTTCTAAGAAACCAAAATGAATTTTCACACTTTTTAGAGTAGCTCAAAAAGAAAATTTTATTTATTTGTATATTTTCTTAAAATTTTTCATATTAAATGTATGAATGCACAAACAATGAAATTTTGGGAATGAATAAAACTTATCATTTTCAAAATCTCATTTCTAAGAACAAAGCTATTACAACCAAATAGTTATCGGGTTTTAAAATTAATAACATAGATTACATGCCTCAGAAACAAAACAAATTTATCAATTATAATAGAAGAGAGATTTTAAAAGTTTAAAAAGAGAATATTATAGCAGATAGAAAAATAAACAATTAACATGGCATGAAGCAATAATTGAGTATGAAAAATAATACTGATGAAAATGATATTATCTTGAGAAACATATTTTAGTAAAACATATTTAAATTTTATGCTAATGTATTTCATAGCAATGATATAATGTACTGCTGTAATTGCAATTGAATTTGTAAAATATTGCCTTGCATTTCTATGACTCTACATTAATAAAAAGAAAAAAAAATACTCAAAATATATGTAAAATTAAAAAAAAAACATTATACATTATTTAAAATTACAAATTTATTGATTTACATATTAATCAATTTAATAAAAAAACATATTACAAAATCTGCTTCTAAATAGGAGGCTAATATGACAAAACTAAAATTCTACTTGCATTTAACAGTCAGTTTAAGCCATAAATAGCAAAGGTTTAAAAAGATTTTTGGTTAAAGAGCTAAAAATAAATTATTAAAAAGTATATCACCACATGTCCACTTAAAAACAAACTTAAATTGGATATGTATATATACATATAATTTTGAAATTATTAGCACAGTGACACAGACAAAATTTATCTACTAAAGAGGAAAAATGTAAAGAATAATGATTGAAAAATCATCTCCGATATATATTATTTAGAAATTATTTATTTCTAGAAATTAATATCTTTCTCAGAAAAAATAATTAAAATAATACTTCCAAGAAAAGTATTTTTTTATGATTTGTTTCATTCTCATTTTAAAGACACTATTAGATGCAAGTTTTTATCTTTTTAATAATTAATCTAAAACAATTCAGACATTAAAAAATAATAATACAAAAGAAATATTGAGAAAGAAAACTAGATTTCAGTCTTAAAAAAAATGAGAAAATGACTGATATATCAAGCATTGCTCAAGTTTTTGTATTAGCAAAAATTATTTTTGTATTTCTAGCTAATACAAAATCAACTGTTCATTACCTGTCTCAAAAACTTTTTTTAATATTTCAATATTTATAAGAAAATTTTGTATTTTTTTAAGAAATAATAAATATTGTCAGCAAAATAAAAAATAACTAAATGTCAAACCAATCACTAAAAGCAATATGATGTAAATATTGCATTCTACATTCGTCATAATGGTAAAGGTTCATTGGTAATCTATTCATAATTTTCAAAAAAATATATAGAATTTCAACTAAACATCATAAGTGACAATTTAAATATATGTTTACAGCATGAAATAAGAAAAAAGATAATTTTTGTAGGGAATTTATGTTTCCATGGATAATTAAATACTTGAAGCCTTTTTTAGTAACAAAAAAACCTCAAAATTATCTAAAAAAAAACTTAATAAGGTAAAAGAAATCTTATTTGGGCTTTATTACATTTTAGTTATATTAAATTCAGTTGGCTAAACAAATCTCTGGTACAACATGTAGATTATTTGCATAACAATGTACATTAAACTTTTAATCAATTAAAAATGAATAATTTAACACTTATATTTCATGATGTTCGTGAGCAAAATTTAAAGAAAATTTATACAATACTTTGGATTAATATAACATAAATTTAGGTTCTTCAGTTTTATAAATACAGATAAATGCATCCTGTTTTTAAAATTATCTAATAAAAATTAAATAACTTTTAAAGATTTGCTTCATTTTTTTAAAACAATATTTTATCAAATAATAATAATAATAAAAATAATAATTAGAATTCAATTTAACATAAATCATAAATATATATATTAACATTCAATTAAATAAAATTCAATATTTTTACAATATACTTCAAAGAGACACAAAATTATAAAATTAACAGCACTTACCTGAAAGTGCTAGACCATTGGAAAATGTATACATATAATAAGCATTATCACCATCAGATTTGAGATATATTCTACCTTTTGAAAACTTTGCTCCTTTTCTGAAACAAAACTAACATTATAAAAAAAGCATGAATATGTTTTGCAATAAAATTAACAAAGAAAAGAATTTGAGCATCAATTAAGATCTAATTTAGAAGGCTTTCAATAAAATAAATTTCAATAAATAATTTGATAAAATATAATATTTTCAGCCACATTAAATCCACACACTTCTTATTTTGTGGTTGACAGAATATATTGATCAACATCAGATTTATATTAATTCAGCTGTTTACAGAAAAATATTTTGAAATATTTCCAGTTACTAAAAATTAAAAGAAAAATATATATAATGGTTTGTTAGCACTGTTGACACTGATGTAGAAGCAAAGTAAGATAAAAAATATTATTTTAGATTTTTATATATGCGTCAACAACTGGAATTTAACATATTTGGGATGGAAAGTGCAAACTGCCTCTGCACTAAATCATCACACTTAGCAATCCAAAACATTTTATTTACAGACTTATAAAGCTGTAAGGTAAAGCATTCCAAAATGGGCAAAATTTCTATGAAATTGCACCAGAACAACACAATGTTCAAATTTGTTTTAATAATATATATATATATATATATATATCAGCATTTAAAAATGGACGGATTATAAAAAAATCATCTCAACCATTTTTACTTCTGAAGTATAGTATTCTTTTCCAAACATTAAAAAAATTTAATAAAAAATTGCTTTTTAACTTATATGCAAAAATAAACCAAATTTTCTTACATTTGCTTAATATATATATAACATGATTATACACTTTACGAAGAAATGAAAATTCATTCTGTCACAAATCGTAAAAACAAATTTACAAGGTTACAAAGACATCAGAATTGTAGTTAGAATCAAAATGAAAATGAAAAATATCAGTTGGTAGACTTTTAAAAGGCATTTTTTTATATTAGCATAATTGCAAAAGGAAACAATAAATCAATAATAATAATAAATCTGAAAAATTACAGAATAAGGAATAAAGGTTTTGAAACACTTTCATTTCTTTAATTTATTGTAAATTATAAGATTGGTTCAACAAACAATAATTTTCAAATAGATAAGGACATAAATATGCATATATTGAATGAAATTACATTTATTTTAGACTTATGGCTTTAAATTAAAACACCATTACAATGGATTTTACATAATAGATTAATGTAATTGAACAATGCAATGAGTTCCAATATAGAACAGTAAAATCCTTTTAACAGGTAATTCAAGAAATTGCATCAAAACAACATATTACTGAGAATGATGATATAATTTATAACTTAGTGATATCATAGCAAGAATTTTTAGAGCAGCTTCTTCCATGGCCATTAAATTCATTTTTTAAATATAAAATTTAATTCACATTCTTCATTAACCATAGATAAAAGATTAAACCTATATTCATCAGGCATAAACTAAAATAAAATCTTCTCAATTTAAAACATTAAAAATTGAAATGTGAACACTTTTTGAGCCACAACAAATATGGAGCATATATATTTTGTATTGCATCTTCAGAACAACTATTTTAGTATATCAATAAATTTCACTAAAGGCTAGCTCAGCCTGTAATTTAGACTATCTCAAAATTTATATACTCTTTAAACAAGAATATGTAGAATAAATTGTTCATTGGTTTATTTTTAACAATTTGAATTTTTAGTTACATTAGATTCACATTTTAAAAGTAATACTTTGTATACACAAATATTTGAATTTGCAGTATTTTCTTAAGATGTAAGTTAATAATTAAATGCTTTATTAAATTACTGATGCAATGGCTAAATGACACATTTCATGCCTCAGAAGATATTTTTAAAATGTACTTAAATCTTAAAATTGCAAAATAGATCTATAGAAACTTATATATATTTTTATAGAAAATATGAAGTTATACTTTTAATAAAAATAAGACAGAACTGTTTCTTCATCTATTTAAAATATTCATTACAACCTGAACAGATAATGAGAAAATAATATTAAAAATAAATGGCTCTAGAGAATGGCATTAAAGATACATCATGAAAATCACAACAGTATTAGATTTCATAAAACACATATTTTAACAACAATATAGAACCTAATTCACGCTTATACAAAAAAAAAAAAAAAAAAAAAAGGACAGCAGAAATAGTTTTTATAACTATAATAATGTAATACATTTTCACTGTTGGAAAAACATTGATAACATTCTTTTGTATAAAATCTATTATTTTAAGAGGAAAAAAAAATTCAAATTCAATAACAATAATAATACATTTAATGAATATGAAAGCACAAGTGTTTTCACCTAAAAAGAGCTTTAATTCTAAGAAAACTTACTCTGAATATAAGTAATCTAAATGTTCATTTTCTGCACCGACTAGTTCTGGATCATATGGATTAGTTTCAAATGGTTTTAGAAAACGTAAGACATTTTGTTGCTGAAAAAATAATACTACAATGAAAAATGTAACACAAGGAACATTTGAATATTTTTCTACTGATGTCTGATTTAATTTAAAATAAATTTTAAGTAAATCTCTTTTAAATGTTTTAAATACCAAGTTTAAAATAACCATAACATAACATTAAATTCAGATTTTTAAGATTACTCAAAAGGTAATAGAAAATCATACAAAAAAATTTTTTAAAGAAAAAAAAATCATTAAAATTTTTTTGCATCATCTTGGAAACAAATCAAAAGAAGAAATTTCCAAATATCATTTAGAATTTAAGATCTGACATTTTAACTTATCACACAAAACAGAAAGTTGGAGAAAGAAATGAAATTCATTGGTTAAATTATGTGAGTGAAATGCAATTATTTTATAAATTGGATGATATGCATCAACACAATATAAAAATACTTTAAAAAAATATTTACTTCTAATTCAGGGACATTCCAAAATACAACTGATCCTTCACTGAAAGAAAAAAAAATGTCTAAAACACCCTTTTATTTAAAAACACAAGGAAATATTTTGAATAAAATTTTTCTTCAAAAATATATCAGCAAAATAATCAATCATTAAAAAAAGGGATGATTAAGAAAATTAAAAAAAAAAGACAAGAAGCATGATATATGAAAACAAGCTACAATAAAAGCAGGAATAATGTTTAATAACACTAGTCTATTTGAGAGGTGGTCATGCTTTATATGACAAAGGAAAATGAACCATTGTATGGGATGAATGATGCATGAATAACCTCTTTAAATCTTTGCCAGAACTTTTTTTAAAAATAACTTAGGTATGTTCAAATTAATAAATTAGGTATAAATTAGGTATGTTCAAATTTAAAAAGATTTTTTTCTATGTGTATTATTATTTTGATTGCACACATTTTAATGGAAATAATTAATTATCCATCCCCCACAAATAAAGTTAGCATCAAATTGCGCTTTTAAAATTTAATTTAGGATTATAAAAATCACAGAAATAGCATCCAACAATCAAATTATAAATCTTTAAAATCAATTGTGATATTATATGCTATTTGCACATCTCAGCAACTTTTTAAAACAATATTTGAGCATTTTCCCTACTACATTCATCATAAGAGATTTGAATAAAGAGTTTTGTATACATTTCTAGATACACAAAAATACTTTTAACAAAAGAAAAATAATAAGATTTAAAAATTATAATAGATAAATATGAAAATACAAAACAGACATTACCATAAAAGAGCAAATTAAATTTATTGGAAAATATCATAAATTAACTCAATTGATAAATATGGCCAAATGAATTAGTTTTATTAGATACAGTTTATCAAACTTTTTTAGAATACGATGCAAATGTAATTTTCTTGGCCTGTTAATATATATTTCTCTCTCTCTCTCTCTCTGTATATATATATATATATATATATATATATATATATATATATATAT
>JAOUZG010000273.1:3675711-3696624 GCA_026289955.1 Argiope argentata
GAACCGAGGGAGCAAAGACACACTACACTACTATCCTAAACATAATAAATGCAATAGAAACCAAGAATTAATTTTAATTTTCAGTGGAATTTTAACACGATCTTCTCTAGCATATCCATTTCAGAGTTTTTAAAACTTATATATCTTTGTAATTTCGTCTATAGGCTAGAATACATAAAAAATAATACGGCGAATATTTTGAATAAGAAATAAGTGTCAAATGCCTCTCCAAATATATTAAATCTACAGGGTACAAAAACGAATTTTTCTAACTTTAAAAATACTTACGAGCCAAATCTAATAAATCAAAAGAATTTATAATAATTTCGGTCTTTCAACTTATTTCTTAATTTAATTAATGTCCTAAAATATAACGAAATTTATCAAAAACCAATATAGTTGGCATTCGCACGATTTTTTTTTAAAAAAAATATCCCGATCGCTTCTTCCTTGGTTAAATACGTTTTCGGTTTTCTGTTCATTACATATTGCAATTTGTGAGGGAAGTTAAAATCGAGCGCAGTTCGAGTAATCCTATAATTTATATAAAAGTAAGATGACACTCTCATAAACTGATTATAATAGATTTAAATTCACTTACTTTAATGCGGCATCGTAAATCGATAAGGATGGATACTGATTTATTTTATGATATAAGTACCAGTTGTTACGTTTAATATTTTAGTATTTATACAAATGACTTGCAAATTTAGTCCGAGTATTGAAAATAGGGAATACCATTTCATTTGAAAAGCAAATGCTCACAGGCTTCTAACTCCTCCCCCCTCAAAAAAATAAAATAAATACTTAAATCTTTTGCTAAGAAATTAGCTACGATACGCAAAACGATTTAAAAATCCCTTATACCGTTATTGAAATAAGTTGCACGCCATTTCCTACTTTATAATTCGGTTATTTCATCGGTGATCATTTGCAATATTGAAATGCCAATTAGTCTTGATAAAATAATTTAATCACATATCAATATATATTACTACCCCCATGCCATACGAATTTATTGGACTTTCTAATCAGATGATGCTTCCTACTTTGGTCATTTATTGTTGATTTCATTTTTTTAAAATAATATATGGAGCACTTGGAATAATAAAGCGTTTCAAATTGATTCTGCGACTTAGTTGCAGACTTGAAACTGAAAATGCAGTAATTCGATGAGGCATATCAGGCATGTCATTGCATGCGAAAGGGTTTAAGGTGCTGAAGGCACCACATCATTTCAGTACTTGATCCCTCTTTCATTTGAGCTGGCCATAGCTATATTCAATAAATTAAGATGTAGGATTTACTGAAGATTCTTAAACCGTAATTTGAAGCTTTGGGCGTTTAGCGGAAAAAACTTCAGAAATAAATGTTCATGGACAACGCTTCTTTCTCCATATTCAACGATTGATCTCACGTTGGATCTACCCAACACTTAATTTTCCTTGTCTATTATATAAATAAATTAAATTACTAGTTTATGCACTTTAGTATTATTCTTGTTAATAATAAATTTTTTGAGATTAATTTTTATTACTACGGACTAAAATTCTAAAAAATTGTTTTTAATAAAAATCAGCCATTTGAATATTTACCCAGAATGAAAAAGTTGGTTTAATTGGGACTATCGTTTGCTAAAGCATTTGTTTCATTAGTAGTGCAGAGGATAAGACCGTTTGCTTTGCGATTAGTGTGTGTATATAGATAGACTGGGCAAACTATCTAGTTCCATTAATTGCGCATCATTATCCTCAATATACCTATATGGAATATATATCTTAACACCCTTTTTACAATGGGAAAACTGGATTAATTTTCTACCAATAAAATCATTTTAGGTTGCACTAATTCCATGACCTGAGTTAAATCTTAATAGCAAAAAGAAAGAAAGACGAAATTCATCACTTTTCTCATCCTCTCATTCGTACCTATTTTAAACAAACTATTGAATTTAGAAAATAAGGAAATTATTTAAGTTATAGCCATTGTATTAAAAATATAATCATTCGCACTAAACCTGGGGGAAGAGAGCTAATAATGGTGACCAGCATTGCAGTTACTGCATCGAATTTTATACCAAACTATTCAATCGGAAGGCAAGGCAATTCAGCTTAAATCTCACAATCTACCTTAATTTCACATAAATACAGCGCAGCTTAATCATCTTAAAATATAAACGGACGACTTAATCGGCGTTGAACGGTTTAAGTAGCAATATATTGGACAATAATACTCGGGTTCCCTAAAATTCTAATTTATGCGAGCAATTGTGATAAATTTGAAATTAAAATCTAATTTTTAAACCCTATTTTCCTTTCTTTTTTTATATTCAAATACTCACGCTACAAAAAAAAAATGCAAATTGCAATAACTATAAAGATAGTGGCAATTCAACCCATATATTGGATAATGCGGCTAGCGAACTTCTCATAATGGAAGTAAGATGCACAAGACGTTGCAGCGAGCTCAAGGCGAATTAATTCTTATAATTATAACTCGGACCGTCTTTTAGGATGCAGGGAGGAAAATTTCCTTGATGCCTCTGACGTCACAAAAATGAATTGATTTTTTTTTTCATTCTGCAAAAGGTGGAAATACTCGCATGCATCAAACTTCTTGACAAATTTTAATTGCAATTTTACCTACAGTAGTATCTAGTTATTATTTATAATGAATCTCCAAATTTTGTGTCTTCCAACTGTATTGTTGGATTTGAAGAGGAGCTTAGATTGAAACTCAAACGGAAAAAGACAGCGGGGCAAGGAATGAATTCTTTTTAAACCACGAGTTAAAGCAGAAAGCATACTTGAATTTCGTAAATATCAATTTAAATTATAATGGAGCATTTAAATTTTACTTTAATGTTATTAACTATTGTTTTGTAATTACATGCCTATATGCCAGGAATAATCAGTGAACAGGGTCTCTCCAAAACTTTCTCACAGATTCTCTAATAAATTTGCAATTCAATACAACGCCTTGCATTGTATCGGTATACAAGTGTTACGGAATATTAACATTTGGTGTGAATTTAGAATTATTATTGAATCTATACTCACAAAATCCCATACTTAATTTGACATTTAAAACATACCAAATTTTATTTATTGCATTTACATGTTTCTGAAGATAGAGATGGTAGCGCGTAATTAATTTAAAACTTATCTACATATTTCTTTCGCTTTTTTTAAAGCATCGTGTTAAATTATTTGAGCACCCGACTTCCCCCTACCAGGATTACTTACAAGTTCTAAAAATCTACAAATTAGGAGTAGGAATAGCAGTCCCATTCTTCTCTCTCAAATTTATATTTAGTTATCTTTGTCATTTTTTGAGATTGCTAGGTTTTATCTACTCCTCATATACGATAGAGTAAAAAGAATGATCCTAATAAACTTGCCACTTTTTAAGAATACTCAAACAAATAATTGAAAAATTTAATTTTGGTATTTATAATTTCTCTCTATATTTAAGTTTATAATACAATAAATAATTAATTTTTTAAGAATTATATTCCTTTTTATATTAACATATAATTACATATTTGACCTTATTTGCTCATTTGGGTAGTTGTAACCCTTTATAATTATCCAAAAACTTGATTACTTTTCTATTAATTCCCTTTCGTTAACATTTTGAAACCCTTTATATGGAAATCTAGGATCGTATCGGTTGTCCCTAATTAAAAACCCCTTGGGTATATGCAAATAAATGAACACAAACAACAACAACGTGCACCTATTGGCCACACAGCAGTCGCATGCCAGCTCATAAAAGGGTGTCTGGATGCGAGGGATGTGGGGTCATGAGAGCCTTTAAATGGCTTAAGGCCTCCTTTTTCTTTTGCAGGAGGGAAATGACATTTTTAAAAAATAAGTTAGATACATAAGATATTAACAAACACAATTTTAGATAACAAAACATTCGTAAGATAGGCAAGAATAGTTTTTAAAGAAAATGTTGAAAAACTGATATGTCCACAGTCTTTGTCAGCTGCAAGTCCACATTATTTAGTTCGTGATGAAATATATATGCTAAAGTTCTTTTAACATAAGTCACATCAAATAGTACAGATGGAGAAAAAAATGCATAAAGAATCCATATTAGAGCTTTACCATTGTTTATAAAGTTTTAATAAAGGAGGAGCAGATTTAAAAATTCAAATGGAGTCCTTCTTCCCTTTTGTAGTATGCAATTCTTTCGACAGATTTCACGGAATGCGCCATCACCACGTAGAGTAGTGCATTCTTATTTCAATGACCTTCATAGGCTCTTCCATCCAGTCCCCATGCAACAAAATGCTCATGGAGGAACATGAAAAAGAAAAGATGCTATTAATAACAATGCGCATAAAATAAATCAAAACCATTTAATAAAAACACATGCAAAATTTGTTTTAGACAGAAACACTTCTAAACTGTAGTGCTCAGACTAAGTTTCTGTTGTTTTCGTTACTGTGCTTTTCGTTATAAATGTAAAGAAAGGTAACACTTTAAATTAAATGATAGCTCCTCATAATGCATAATATTACTTATAAACGACTCTTATTTTATTTTGTTACACACTTTTGAAAAGGATATTTACTAAGACAGATGCGTTTGCCGCAATTCTGCGAAAGAAAACAATTCGAAGAGAAAATTTAATAGAAGACGCTACCTAACGTATCTTTTTGATTTCAAATTTATCTAAACTGTAATTTCCCAAGATGATTGGCTCTTTTTAAGCAAAATACATGGGTGTGCAGGTAGATATTATATCAAGAAAGCGTTACAATTAGAGTATCCTAATTTGAAACCAACTTTACAAGTTTTGTACATTTCGCACAACTTGTATAGAAGCGATGCTCGTTTGGACTCTTCTCCGATTTGAAAAAAAAAAGTTACACGTGATTGATAGCTTTTAGAACAAAAATTTGGCAGTGTCTTGAATCTAAAATATTTTCTTTTAATGCCGAAGTCTGCTGCTCAAATTACGTGAACTACCTTTAAATAATCATAAATAGGTCATAGCGAAATTTCACTTAATGATAAAATTTTGAATAATGTGTTTTAGTGAAATGACAGCCTGTGAGTTTTCGAGCATAATAAACTCGTGAAAACTTTTCGTTAATAATAATTTCTTGATGAAGCTGGAATTTCTCGGCAAGCTGGAATGTATTTATTATTTTAGTTAATCCTTTTAATTTTGACGTAAAAACAATGAAGTATTGTATAGGCAGGAGCCACAGTTAAGGATTTTGATAATATCGAATAATTCAGCTTTTAATGCAAAATAAAGAATACTGAGGTAATAAATATTACAAAAGTTAAATACGAAAAAGTTTATTTCGATGTTAATCTGTTATCTGAGTAATCAAATTATCATCAACTCGTTTGAATCGAAATATTTCAATATTTACCAGTTAAAAGATCAAGCATTTATTATCAATACTTCTTGAAAGCAAATACTAGAAGATTTTGCTATTACTTTAACAATAATAATTACATTTAGTTATAATTAACTTATTATTTGTTATTACAAAAAGATTTGATCAGAATTAAAAAGTTGTTAGTTATAGAGAAAAATGGAATCTATTCTTCTTAATATTTTAATTAAAATATTATCTATTGCCCTTTTGAAAATTTTAATTTTAATTATTAATTGGAAGGAAATGGAAATCAGTCTTTTACGTGTTAAGAGTATAACTATTGCCTTCTTTAAATACAATATAAACGCAGTAATAGGACTTATACGCACTGGATTAATGAGTCCATCTAAAAATGATGCTTAATACATTACCGAAAACAATTTTAAACGCAATAAACATTTCAGATTACAATTTAAAATTCTTATTTCACACTTAGACAAGGAAATTGATACCTTTCAGAAAATTGATTGAACATTTTAAAAGTCAGTCCCATGATTTAACATTTTTATAGCGTTCGTAAACTATTAAATATTTCTGATTGTATTCATTCATATTTGAAGAAGAAATTACCATTTCCAACTTTTAAGTGTGTGTTAACATTGCCTAGTGGTATATAAGTGTGGAATATCTTTGGGCTAATTTTTCTAAGAAGATCCATCATATCTAAAGGAGAGTAGCAAAGGCACTTCCAAAAACCCTTAAACCTCAAGTCATCACAAAACAAAACTCGATCCTTTAAGATTAAAGATTTGCCTTCAATAACTTTTGGAGTAAACCTATGGTATATTATATAAATTATTTATTAAAAGAAATCTTTCCTTTCATATCTCTGAACTCTTGAAATTTCTCTAGCAGTCTGAAGAAAATGAATCAATCTTATGTGCTAAAATATTTAGAGCGCTTAACCCACAGGTGTCAATGTATAGATCAACTATTACAAAAGCATAAATAATCTTGAGTACCCAGCCCGCATCGATATGGATTAAAATTCCGAAAAGAGGAGAGCAGGGATTGTGAATGTATTTTTATTTTGTTAACAAGTATACAGCTTTTATACTCGATGAATCTATCAAAAAGAATTACTATCATAAAATTCATGGTCCTGAAGTCAAAACCGAGCTTCTTAAAAAAAAATGCGTCTCGAAGCGGAACAACTAAACTTGCATTATGATGTTTTTATTTTCTAGAAAGATTATCATCTCATAATATTGAAGATGTGGTAATTATTAAGGTACCTGGAATTATCTCCTGAAAATTTTTCATATACTATTCGATATAAGTACTATCCCTTAATCACAGACATAAAAGTCTTGGAGTTACACCATGAATAACAAAGTACCAGGAATTTTATTTTTAGACCCCCTAGTATGTTTTGTGGACTAGGGTAATAAAGAAATTAGACTGCAATTTGTGCACCGTTACGTTAAATTGATAGAAATCAAAATTTATTACAAAATAACAATTTAGTATTACGATGTACTAAATTTTATTGATTTTAATCACTAAATTTTAATTATTACATTTACTTACAAAAACTAAACACCAAATTTTATCTATCTAGTTTTTTTATGTTCTGTAATTATCGTGTTAACTTCTTAACAGATAGACAAACACAATTCTAAATGGATTTCTATGAAAATTTTATAGAAATCCATAAATTTGGGGTAAAAGATTATATGCTAAGGTTTCATACAACTAGCTCAAAGCCCCTTTGAGTTATTGCAATTCACAGACATATATAATTTATAAAACATAGATTTTGGATTCAGGATGGTCTGAAATTCAAACATATGTCTAAGTCTGGTGAATTCATTCTTTGACGATCACCAATTTTTCTACGTTTTCGTATACTAGAGAGTAGAATATTTTTAGATCCAATTTTATCCCTAGTATAATAAGACAATATCCGACTCTTATTTCAATGATCTTTTGTTTTCCAGATTTTTAATAACCTATAAACAGGAAAGATTTTACCTCTCTGAGTTGGATAGTGCATCAACGAACTCTAATGTGATTCTCAAATTATTATAGTGAATTGAAACTAGGTTTGCTTTATGATTCTAGGGAATATCATCAATGGAGAATATCTGCAAAACCTTTCTATACCCGATAGCATAAGAATCTCTGAAAAATGTCAACTTTCAAAAAATCAAAATTCGGCAAAAAATAATTTATATAAAAAAATCCAAATTAAAAAGAGAAATGAATTTTCCAATATTTGGCTAAAAGTTTTTAAAAATTGGAGTGAAACGGTTCTGATTATTTTTGAAAAAAATCTCAATTATTATGAGCGCTTTCTGCTTTAGGAATAAACTATATAACAGCTGCAAAAATTTAAATAAAATTCTTTATACAAGATCATTTTTTGAAAATAAAAATCAGGATCACATGCAAAGAGGTTTAAACACTCACCAGTTAATTCAGAAATTTTAAATATTAAAATCGTAGCACAATTTAAAACTATATAAGCATCACTTACCTTCAGCAGGGAAAACATTTCAGAGCATTAACTAAATTTCACAACTATAATACCACTATAATACAAATATTATATAAGAAATCGCATTCTACAATGTGCACATGCAAACAGGAATTTTTAACACAGTTACCGTACTGCACATGTGTAAGCATAAGGAAATTCTCCCTTTAATCAATATCACGATCTTTGCCTTGTCGCTCCGTCGGTCTTCTCGTTTCGTTGGGGGGATTCACTCGACGCGACGATTCTTCGGAAAGGAATGCACAGATCGTGCGACATTGGTCAAGCAAGGACGTTCTTGCAATAAATGCGGTTTGTCGGACGGGAAGGGATGAAAATCCGGCATTTCACAAAGATTGAATGAGTTTGAGCCATATTTTTTAATGAGTCGTTCGATAACAGCTTGCTTTAGTGATTGGTATTTGCAAAAAAGTATTGGATACCCATCAGCGGCACAGTCAACAAAGGGGAAGTGAAGAGACCACTTTCGAGGCGAGAGACATCCGACATTCACCCAGGTAGAATTCTAAAAACGACCAAAATCTTTACAAAAAAATTGCCATGACGATGAATTTCGGTGTAAGGTTATTTTCCCCCGCTATAGAGGAATTGGAAATCGGGGAAAAGGGGCGAGGATCAGTTGGCTGCCTCCAGTTTTAACAACTCTAAAACTTTGATTGTGGGGGTGAGGAGCAAAGTTTCGAAGTAGTGAAAAAATATATTTATCTCAATTATCTCGTTATTTCCTCCTCCCCCATGGAAACTTAACTACGCCGCTAATGGGTCCATGCTTGAGATAATTATCCAAGGGTAAAAGCAGAATGACGAAATTATTCCTATTACACAAGGCTATACTGATAAAACCATTAAATTCAAGTAGACACTTATATCAAATTTTCTTTTTTTGCGTCAAAAATTTTATTTTTCTTAATTGAATTATTAAATAAAAGCATTTTCCACTTAGCTGTATGCTTGACTATTTAAAAGTGATTCGATGATAAATGACGTCTACCATGGTTGGAAATTGACAAAAAAGTGACTTCAATCAGCTTCCTGAAATTGGCAATTTTTCTCCTCTCTCTCTCTCTCTTTTTAGAGTAACAGCACTACTATATAGCAAGAGCTTAAGGTATTCGGAACAAACGATACATGAAACAATATATCAAGGATTCATTTATTTCATTGGGATCTGAACAATAAAAGTATACTCGCTATTGTCAGAAATACATGTGGTAAAAGCATTTACTGTGCAGTTTCAATACACTATTCCAAAAAGCATTCATTGCATAGGAAAGTATTCATACATCTTATACTAAGGTTTTATGACAATTCCTGAATTTCGGTATAAATTCAGATTACAAGATTATAACAAAAAATTCCGGGGTATTTTCACTCTTATATTTTAATAATAATTTTAGTTTTACTTTCCAAGGTTTTTTATATGAAAAGTAAAGCCATGATTATGTATGAAAGCGATTAATTTTAGGGAAAAAATGATATATAAAATTCTCTTGAAAACTTTATTTTCCCAATTCCGGAAAAAATTTTTTTTTACACTTTCAACGTTGATCATATCTTTTACAACTTTACAAAATGAAAAAAAATTATCATTACCAAAATGTATCATGTATCTCCAGAAAATAATATCAATTTTTTAAGTAGCCTTTCCATTTAATCCGAAAAAAGTTTTTCAGCAAAGCAAAAATTATGTTCCAGAAAAAAATAATTAAAAAATAAGGTAATTTAGTTTTCAGATTTTTCTCAAATACATATTATATAAATTTAATTCAATTCTGAAATCGAATAGTAAATTTCTTTCTACTAGTAGAAATACCGGTTATGAAAAAACTCAACGAACTAAAGTAAATTTCGGAAGCATCTAGAAAAAAAATGAAATGCTTTTATTTTGATTTTAGAACCATTAGACAATATTGAAGCTGAAATGCAAATGAATTTAGATTCAAATTCGTGCCTTATTTATCTGACACTCAAATATTGAGAAAATAATAAGTTCTGGGACGTTTTCATATATGGAGGCATACTCAATATTTATGACAGATTCAAGTCTTAAATGCAATTGATTATTAGTGATATTATGCTCGTGTTGATTAAGTTATAAATATAAACTTATTGGTTTCTCACTAATATAACGTTATTTTATATTTTGTAGAGCTATGATGCGATTTTTTTTTTTTTTTGCGAGCAAAGGCGTTTTATTAAGATCAACAGGAATCGCAGAATTTTATGAATTACTTTCACAAACGAAATGAAGGAAAATAAATTATAAGTTTGAAGAAAGAACGTGTTGCGCTTCGCCCAGGGAAGAATTTCAAAAATTAATTTTATTTAAAACGGGGCCATCCTTCTTTTCCTTCTAACTCAGCGTTGTCTTTTCATCTAAAGATTTTGCTACTCAATTTGCATCAATATTTTTGGGGCTTTAATTTCCACCAGAACAACCTCGAACTATCTCAAATGACAAATGAATTCTTTTAAAACTTGAAATTAAATAAAAAAGTAACATTAAATGTAAATAATATTTTGTCTTTTTTCTAGAGACAAAGAGATGTATTTTATTTAAAAGACAATGAATGTACACCGATTTTTGAATAGAATTTAAATAACAGAGTAAATTATTATTTCAGTATTTATATTTGCCTGGAAGTCAATAGCATTTTTGTGAAAACAATTGGAAGGATTTTATATGACTTATGAATGGTGCAAGATAGTTTAATTTTTTGTAAAGAAAGTTAAATGCGATGTTCTCTAGAAATTATATCAATCATTGTATAAAAATTCTCTGAACTTGAGAATTTCAAATTTTTATCTTTACGTCTTACAGCAGAAAATATTTGATCCAGATATTTTATTCTATAACCTATTAAGAGATGCATAAAAAAAAGAAAACATTTACATTGCAAAGTAAGGCAATGTCAATCGTTTTTTTTTAAAAACAAACATTGGAGCTGACGTACAATCAAAAGTTAAAAAATAAAGTTTCAGAAAAAGGGGGAAGGGAGAAAAAACCTGAGTTTATACATCCTTATTTAAATAATTTAAATAATCACAAGAAAATCAAGAAAGAAAAAAGGCAGAATTATGGATCTTGAGCTCAAAAAAAGTTGGTTTTTTTACGTTTGAGTCCTCATTCAAATAAATTTTCATTAAAAGAATTTTTTAAGCTGAGAAATTATGAATTTCTTTCAAGGTTTCACAACTTATGGTTTGATGATATTGTAGTAAAATCAACTAGCTCAGATGTTGTAAAACTGATAGAATCAAAAAACACTCTTTGAGCTGTTGCTTGTAAAAGCTGTCTAATTTTCCCAAATTTGGTGAAGACCTCATGAATAAAATATGTCATACTCTATGAAAGATTCATCAGATGTAATAGAGACATTGAGCGAGATATGAAAATGAAAGAATTCCCAAAGAATTCATTTTATATTACCTTAACGAAAAGTATTAAAAGCATTATATACAATACAATGTGGTGAGGATTAGTTCCAAAAAACCACGTTACATATTTTTTTAAATGTGTACAAATTTTTTAAAATTTTGACGAACAGTTTCCTTTTCAATAAATTATACAAAGAAGCCTCAGGTCTTTTTTTAGTTTAGGAAATGTGTTAAAGACGATAAAAATATGGGCAAGTTTTTGTTTCTCCCATTTTTTTTATAATTCCGTTTAAAAGAGATTTGGATATTGAAATTTCATAAAAATATCATTCCAATTAAGACAATTTACAACTTTATTTAAACGCTCAAAATGTTCACACACACACGCAAACAACCAACCAACCTTAATCAGCTCTAATTTTTACCTATGACAATACTGTTTCTAATAATTGAACATAAAGAGTGGATCGATGAAATCTTTTTTCAATGGTTATGAGGAATCAAACAAAACATTCAAAGACTAAAAAAAAAACGGATTTAAGTCAATCATATTGATAACTCTTCACACGTATTTTAGAATAGGTTTGGGTTTTTGTTACGATTTAAGCTTTTTTAATACGTCCTCGTAATGTTTATAAGAATTAAATTTTTAATATACCTTTTAAATATTTTTCAATATTTAATTTTTTAAAACTTTTTGCAAAACAATAGGCTATAAGCTGTATTTTTTGCAATTTGAATTTCATTAAATGCAAATACAAATAAAAAAGGATTGGTTTTCGTTTCAATTTAGAATGAAAGCTGAAATTTAATTTACGTTATATATTGCTATTGTTATTCTGCTTACCAAATAAGTCTGGCAAGCTAATGAAACTAAGTCTTAGGTATTGTTTTTAAATACAAAATGATAAAACGGGATAGAAATATTGCATTTAAACGTTTCTATAAGGATGGCATTTTTAATTTTTAGAAACTTTTTATAAAAATTAGAAACTATTCGATTTGAAGAATGTATTATTTAAGAGAAAATTCTAACTGGAAAAAAAAAGAGCCGATAATTAAATTCAGAATGACTTATGGTTTTATATAAATATTCGTCCCGTAGAAACTTTAAACTGGGCAGTCATACCCTAAGAATAAAACAAAATCCTAATCATTCTTTTTTGCCAAATTTTACACTAAATTTATAAAATTCAATAAATAAAGCCATAGAATTTTTTTTTAAAAATGCTGATAGAACAGAAAAAATTGAAATCGAATGAAATCGGTACATTTTCATCGAACGAAAAACTTGAGTTATGCCTTCAGCAATTCTGTTTTGACTAAATTTTCGAATGCTGTTTTATTTCCAAGCTAAGGATTTAAATTTATTAATTAAAAAAAAGTGACAGGTCAGATGAAATCAAATTTCAAGTCATAATATGATGTTTCAATGCTGATTCTTAGATGTGAAATCAAAAAGGGTTTGGGGGAGGGGGAGCTGAAAGTTTTTTTCATACACGTTAACAGCGAATATTGTGCATTTGATAATTTGTTTGCAACTTTCTTTGAAATACTTTCATCTTTTCATGACGATTAAAATAAAACTTCGCAATTTTAAGTTTTTTTCTCAACATTCAAGCGTTTATTATAAAATAGATTGACCGCTTCCTTATAAAAGCGCTTCAAAATTTGCTCTGATGTGCCAAAGTAAATAAAACTGTTTGGAGAATGATTTTTAATTTTTTTCTATGGTCAATAAAGCCATATTAAAATCAGTGCAATTTAATTACAACCTTAACTCAGACTATTCTGTCTTGGAACGGGGCCATATCAGCCCTAGAAACGAAGTGTGGTGTGCTGTTAAATCAGATGATCTCAACCAAACTAAGTGTGGCACTAATTAAATATGATGGCGTCTAATTTATATATTTACTTTCTTTGTCTGTCATTACTCAATGTAAAAACAACGGAGAGCATAAAAAATCTTTTAAAAATAGGACTACTTGTATTGTAAATTTCATGAAGTGTATGAAAAAAATTATCATTTTAACTCGAAAGTTATTACAAGAAATTTTCGCAACTTTGAGCACATAAAATGACTATATAATTTACATTTAAAAATTATTCAAAGGATAAAATACTTGTAAAAATCATTTATTTAAAGAACTTTAACTTTAATTGAAATCGCATGTATGGAAAAAAAAAGGAAATTCATTCATATTTGTACTAAAAAATTAGAGAAGTCTTTTACAAAGTTACAGAAAGATATGCTTAAATATATTTCATATCAGGTTTAAATATTTTTTAAACATGAAACTCTTAATGATATAGAATATTTAAAAGAAAATCACCTTGACCAGAAGAGACAAGTATGTTTCAAATTCCTTTGTAACATTTTAAAGTAGTTTTAAAGCATATTAGTATAAAGCCTCGTTGCTCTTTGAAAAAGGATACCGAAATCATAGCTGTTTACAGCTGATCTTCAAAAAATATTTTTACCATTTTAAGAATTATAAATTATCTAAAACAACTCTAAAAACGTATTTAATATACGGAGGAACTAATATATGCTTTTCTAAATTTTATTTCCAATTTATATTGCCCAATACTGAAATACCGTAGTTCCATAAAACTTTCAGGTTATTCAACTTGATAAAAACTAATTTTTTTATAACATCAAATAAATTTTTTATCCATTTAACGGAATGTGATCTATCTAAGACTCCTCTACCAATGAATGAGAATTATTAAAAATAACTTTACTAGTTGTTGTAATAATATTTTTAATGACAATGATTCTTTTAACCGTGAATTAAAGTCATTTTTAACAAATTGTTTATCAATTGCTCTGAGGCAAGTTTAATTATATTAATGTCCCCTTTTAAAGAAACACAAGGGGTATTTTAAGACTGCTCCCGTACTTTTGAAGTGCTGTCTGATGACGAGGATGAAACCTGAACTGGAGTACCTTCTCCAAATTTCCATGCCACTCCAACGGAAGAATATTTGGTCCCTACGAATTTAAAGTGCACCTAACCCGTTTACTCGATGTTTTTCTGTAGAATTGGGTCTAGAGCCTGAAACTTTGTTTCTGAATCCGATACCTTACCAGCAATCTATAGTTGCCCCTGTGCTTATCAAGTGCAACTATTCTGAAAAAGGTTTATACTCAGGTGACAAAAAAAGTGTGCTTGAATTTAATTAGACATTATTGATTTGATATAGACATCTAACAAAGGATTAAAAACCAAGGAAATTATTCGATCAGCCACATTTTTACAGCTAAATTTCAATTCGAAAAAGAAATATTTTCAATTGTAAAACAAATAGCCTTTTATTTGGAGTGTTGCATTAATAGATTATCATATTTAGAAAATGCTGGAATAAAGAGAGCGAACTATATATTTTTGGAATATCCTTATGAAGATAAATATCTTTGTTCGTTTCACTTAATATCTTATGCATTCTTTCCGAGAGCCTTCAAGGATTAAGCAATCTGAACGTCAAATTACCGACAAATCAACCATTCAAACAGAATATCAAATGCTCATATAATTGCATAATTGAAATGTAATGATTTAATCAGCTCTTTGACAAGAATACATATTTAATTGCATGCTTAGTTATAACTAATGCATTCTTCTCACTTTTTTGGTAAGGGTCCATAAAATTATTCTTTCAGTGTAGTTTAAAACATTCTCGACAAAGTTCATTGCTTTTAATAAATGAAGTTTTAAACAAGGCAATTTTCAAAATTCCTTCTCTATTGGAAGTATTTAAAAAAGTTAATGTATTGAAAAACAAAGTGAAGCACTCAAAAATTCGACGGAGCTATAACCATGTTAAATGGTCTTCATTTCACTTTAAAATTAATATTTGAAACAAATAAATAAAACTTTTAAAACTTTTACTATAATTTTAATAGCATCGCGTTTTAGTTTTTAGAAGTTTCAGTTAAAGGAATTTGATCAATTTTGCACAGAAATGAACTTAAAATAAATAGAAATCAAAGATCTGAAGACAAAATTTATGATTTTTGATTATAAGCCGTTTAATATGTGTTCGTATTAGCACAGGGTATATCGCACGATATCTTCAAGATTTTGGTCAATATTCTAAATATCGGCCAATATCGTTAAAACAACGTTCCAGTGTTTTTGGATATTTTGTACTAATATGGATGTATTTATAGTACCACTGACATTCCTATAAATAAAATTTATTCTCATAAAATGTTTTTATTAACCTCAACTAAAGAATGAGAAATATTTTTTCTCAGTCGAAAATGCATTCTCAATCACCAAGGTGCAACAATTCCAGATATTTATCATTGGATGTAAGCCTATTGTTACAAGATGTGGTTGTAGAAAACAAAAGTTTACGATTACAGCACTTTAGAAAAAAAAGTAAAAGCAGATGCATCTTATTTAAAACTTTTCAAGGAATAGTATATACAAAATTTATACTTCAAGTTTAGAGAAATATCAGGTTGCTCAAGCAGTTTATCTTTACAGCTGAAATTTACAGTAAAAAAAAACTAAGCCCTTTAGAAAGTTACTCGTTTAATTTAGCGTTACAAAAATTATTTTTATTTATTAAAATATGCATTCATAATAAAACAAACATTTTAAAATTCAATCATTTTATATTTTTTTCAAAAGCTCTATGCTTTCCCTCTTCTCATCACTTCATATAATACACAATTCCATCTCGGAAATATAACAGAATTTTAAAACAGTTTTCAAAATACATTTTTATCATGATATACAGAAAACACTTTAAAATATGATTTTAAATATACTGCTTCAGTTTGTAAACATTAATTTTTCTAACAGCATCGTAAAAAAAAATTATATGATTCCAATTTTTTTTTCAAAATAAAAAAAAAAAGAATTGACTACTATTACTGAGTTCAAGGGCAAATATAAATTTGGAAGTATTTCTGTTAATTTTTCTAGATATTATAAAAATGTATATCAACTAAAAAAGTAAAAAAATTAAAAATATTATAATTTAATTAAGCTTGAAATATCATTGATATATGTAATTTTAGCCAAGTTTTTTAATGTGTTATCTTTAGGGTATATTTTGAATAATTTTGTGGTAGTCAATTCTTTTAAAAGCAGTACAAGTCTTATCTATTTATATATAATACATATCTCAAGAGCCATTTTTAAATTTAAAAAAATAAACAACTAATACAAGAATATGCAAAGATTTTTTACAGAACTTTATAAAATTTAAAGGGAGTTTAGTTTATCAAGATTGCTTTTTTAAATTTTTCTTGCTTTTTTTTTTCTTTTTCTATTTTTTATTGCTTTATTTCTTTAAAAAATTTTTTTTTCTTTTTTCTTTTTAAATTTGTATTGCTTTTTTAATTTTTTTTAATTTTTTTCTTTTTTTCTTTTTTTTTTAAATTTTTTTTCTTTTTTTTAAATTTTTTCTTTTTCTTTTTTTATTTCCTTTTTTTTAAATATATTTTTACCTTTTTTCCTCCCTTTAATATACAAAAAAAAATCATACAAATTTATAATTCTGACATTTTCCTGCAGCATAATACTAACAAACAATGCTCATAATTACATAAATTAAATAGTATACAAATATTTTTCATCCTTCAATTTTCAAGACATCTTGTATTCCAAAATAAACTATTCCAGAAACAACTATTTAACATGTTGCCGGAACTGCATGAGCTTCAGTTTTTTTAATTCATGAAGTTTTTTTTTATTTGGTGATTTTTTATTTGATGTGAATGAAGAATTAACCTTAGACTCATATGCATACAGAGAATTAAAAATGCCTCTTCCAATTAAATTTTAAAATTACGTTTTAAAAATTTAGCGAAAGTGAAATCTCTAAAGAATATTAAATAGATTCAAGATATTCTATAAATTCAAATTATACAGAAATTTTTTTTGAATAAAAAATACGTGGTTTTCTGGTTTTTATAATTTGATATATTCAAATTTATTTAGAAATTAAACCTGAAGTTATTACTTTCAGAGTAAGTTGGCTCATGCAGTTCATTTCAAACAATCAAATTAAGATTTAACACTATGTTTTTAATCATTTTTAATATAAAAAACTTTGACTGAGACACCAAATACAATAATATTTCATTTAAATAAATTTGTAACTCTCTGTAAATAAAAGTGAATTACCTAAGGTTAAAATAGAATAAGTTTTTTTCCTTAATCAGGTGCTTATTCTTTTTTACTTTTGAAACAACTTGTATACATTTTTTTAATATATATTATTTTTAATTCTCAGCAGATTTAAATAATATGCCAATATTTCTAATATAAAAAATATTATATAAATTAATAAAAAAAAATAAACTTTACATTTAATGTTTCTAATTTAGTTATTTATTAGTAATAATTTCTTTTAATTATTATATCATTATATAATGATATTGATAATTTAGAAATTCGCACAGAAATCTTCTCAACTAAAATATTTATAATTTTTAAAGTATAAACATTGTTTAATGAATTTTTTTGCACCAATGTATAGATATTAAAAGTTTTCTAGATATAAGTGTTCAGTTAATATATGACAAAATTTTGATTTCCATTTCAGGAATTCAATCAGTTCTCTTTTTATGAGGAACAATTTGTTTCTACAACATAAATTAATAATGCTATATTCAATATTTTACCCGCCATTGAATGTTTATTCAACAAAAATTCTATTTATACAATGGAAAATGCTACATTTAAAAAAAAGGTGTACCACCATAGAATCATAATGTAATAAAGAACATTGTTTATAGATTCAACAGAAATCACTATACGCATTCACACAGATAATTTCTACATCATATGAGCAGCCCCTAGTATCAGTTGATGGACATCATCACAGTGCAGTAATAAAAGGCAACCGATGAGGGGAATTGCTCATCACATCATGAGTAGATCTCCATATGGGATTCTGAAGGAAGTTCATTTGTACACTATGCCAAATAGCTTAGTTCATAAATAATTGAAATTTCAAAGTCACATTTCATTGAAATGATATTGGAATGCAGGAAGAAGGTTGTTAATGAGTTAGAAATTCTAGCATCGACTTGAAGAATAATTCTGTAATGTTTTTAAACTTTAACATTGTTGATGTAACAAATATTTCCTGCTGTTCAGTATCATTTTATACGACGTAAGGTTTAAAACGGTATAGCACTTCATTACATCAGTCAGTCATAACGACGCTTGCCTCTTTAAAACACACATATCACAGTAATGGAAGATTGTATCATTGGTTTAGAAGCAAGTGATGTCCTAATAAATACACAAGCCATTTTATATTCAGACATTGCAGACACAATGGCCCCTAAACCTGCTTGTTCTCATAGACATAATTATTTCTTACTGTCAGATCAATAACGATAATAATTTATTCTGTATGTGCTAATCACACCCATTGATAGGTATGATTTGAAGAGTTTATTTGTTTTATACTAGATTTGCAGAAGATTTTGCTGGTCTATGAATGGGCCAGATTACTGTTCCAGTGTGTATATATTGTCGAATAGTAAGTTCTTACGTAAAAAATGTCTTTGGTGTAGTTGAATCTCTGTACAACTCCAAAGAAAGATTTTTCTGGATTCAGAATCTGCTGGGCTACCTGGCAGGCACTACTTGTTTACTGTCAAGAGAAAAAAGTAGAGATTTTCTATGGTACAACTTGCAGGAATTCATAAACAGATATCTTTCGCCAAAAGCAACAGCGGTGGCCTGAATTCAATGAAGTCTGCTTTGGAAGGCAGTTAGACATGACAGCCAATGAGAGAAGGAGAAAATGTATGGCACAATGGTATGGATAGTAGATATCTTTCTTCGGAAGCATTTAGCCCATTCTAGCAGCCAATGTGGTTGATGAGACTTCAGTTCAAGGAGGGAATCACCCCTGGCTGATGCTTCCCTTTTTAATCCACAGAGAAAGAAGTGGTTTTCTATGGTACAACTGAATGGATATCTTTCTCCAAAGAAATCCAATACTTTCTAGGGCCAATGCTAATGCCGAGGCTTGAATTCAACTGGAGGCTCCTTTGACAGGTACTTCTTGATAGGTCAGAGAGTAGAGGAAATATCATTTATGATATATTTTGTGGATAGTATATATCTTAATCCGAAAGAATCCAGCACTTTCCAGTAGCTTGTGAAATAGTAAAGGTTTCAGTTTGATGAGAGGTTGTCCAAGGAAGTATTTCCAAGCACAAGCATATTTGGCAGTTCATAGTCCAGGCAGAGAAGGAGAGATCATTCATGATGTAATTGTACTGTAAGTAGTAGTTGTATTCGAAAGCACCCAGTACTTTCTAGTAGCATATATAATTATAGTGGTTCAGTTAAGTTCAGTGAAGGATGATCTGTCAGGGTCTTCCTGTATCTAGTACCAATACAGGAGATATCCCTTAAGATATAATTACTTGATACTCAGGTAGACACCTTTATTCAAAAGCATCAAGTGCTTTCTAGTAGCCCATGTAATAACCGAAGTCTCATTTCAGTGGTTGGCTCTTTCGGCAGACATTTTCTGTTTATAGTCCAGAGACAGAAAATATATTCTATATGACACAACTGGATGGATATATAAGTAGAGGCCTTTATCCAAAAACATTCAGTACTTCAGTTCAAGGGCTTGCTTGCATGGTAAGATAAGAATCTAATTTATAAAATGTGTTCCGTATATTACAGCAGGTTTTTAAGAGGAAGCCCACAATTAAAACTATTGCTTTTTACTGAGTTTTTGTTATTCGGCTCGGGTGTGTCTGTGTTTTTCTTCGCCTGAGCCTTGGACTTCCCTTCACAATACTTGTTACAATTGTTACGAATTTGACACAATCCAGTCTAGATTTCTAGGAAGTCAGTACTTTCAATATGGTTTGTGAAGAACGAATCTCGATGGAAAATTACATTAAGAAATTTCACCTGAGATTGCATAAATTCCAATTCTTGAACAGCAATCAGTCACAACTAGTTTGGACATTAGAGAGTTTTTTTTTGACAGATACATGAAATACACCTAAAATTTTTGGTGTAGTAATTTTTGAAAAATAGTAGCATTTATATTAACAAATACCAATGTCAAACAATTAAGATCTACATTTCTTTAAATTACTTATTTACCAACATTAGTTAAATGGTTTTAAATTGCATATAACTTTTTACATTATAGAGTTAGTACTTAAAATAAGCATTTCAAGCACACTCACAATGTAATGTCTACGATATTTAAATTATATAAGGATATATGCAATCAAATGCACACATATTCAGCAAACATATCAAACTTTTATTAATTTTGGAACATGCATTTGGACACCAAATTGCATGAAAATAGCTTTTTTAAAGAAAGGAAAAATAAAAGTTATTGATACATTGCAGAGCATTTTAGCAACTTTCATTATTAGAAAATGAGTTTACGTATTGTTTTATAGCAAATTGAGAATTTCTGCGAAATATTTTAGCATAATTGTCAAGCCCAACGCTCGGAATCCTTACTCTTTTTAATATTAAAGCGAAGTTCACTTTAAAAAATTTCCATTTAAGCTCCTTTTAGATCTTTAATCTTTGGGATTTTTTTATTCCAGCTGAAAGTTTTTTTTAGCCAAGCTTTTTTAATTTCAACACAATTTTTTTTT
>JAOUZG010000273.1:3696724-3717421 GCA_026289955.1 Argiope argentata
TGGCAAGCTCACCTTTTTTCATTATAGGAGTTTTTGAAATTTAAAAATTACTTATATTTTATAAGCTTATTTTTATTAGGATTATTTAGAAAAGATTTTTTAAACACATTTTTATATAACCTTGCTTCCAAAAATGTACAGAAATTCTCAATCCACTCACATAAAAGATGCTAGAAAAAAATAATGCTAGATATAATAAATACATTGGTGCAAAAATTACCGATTATAAATTTCAGAATTTTAGATATTATAATTTGGTGTCTGAGTCTTTTTCAGAAGTTATACAGATATATTAAAAAAAATTTCTACCGAGATAACAAAATTACAACAATAAACAGCAAAAATGAAAATTAAACAATTCATAATTGTCAAACAATTTTCCTTCAATTTCAAATATTTTTAAAGAAACCTTCCTTAAAATTAAATTCTATAAATTTATAGCATATATTTAATTATGAACATTCAAAATACATTAATATATAAAATGATTTTGATCTAAAATATAAAATATTTTTATCATAAATTAAATTCTTTCAAAAGGAAAAGAAATTAATAGCATTAAAGAAAAATTAATGAAATCATTCTTAGAAAAAAAAATGTTTATTAATGGATTTGAAAACTAAAACAGAATTTTTGCTTACTGATCAAATGACATACTTCCGTAACTAAGAAATACCATTTACTTTATTAATGCTGTTGAATGAGTACGCAAAACTACATGAGCAACCTTGATATACATTTATTTAACATGAAGTAGTGCAATCTTAATAATCAGAATAGGCAATATTTATAAATATGGCAAATTTATAGCATGAACGGGTTATAACCCGTTCTATATGCTGTAAAAGTAAACACCGATTTCTTAGGAATCAGATTTTTTGCTTTCAACCAGACGCATTTAAAGATCGAAGAAAGCATCTGTATAAGATTTTTATTTCCCTTACATTAAGTATTACATTTTCAATTCATTAATACGGTACTTATTAAACGTTCAATAATTACTGAGACTTCATATTTTCAGTAGAATCCATATATGACCAGATAAGAGGAGCGATTAAATTAAAATTATATTTAATGTTTACCTTGTAAAGAGAAATTACTATTTTGCGAAATTATGTTACGTTGAATTTTGTTACATTTATTCTTATTCTAAGATTTGGAAATATTTTAATGGTAACAAAATAAATCCAGTAAAGAGCACTGAGTAAAAAAAATTAAATCGTAATATTGCATTCACGCAATTATAAAAAGATATTGTCAGTTCCGATTATTTCTGACCTTTTTTAGGAAAAAAAATTGAGCTAAATTATATTTTGACTTGAAATATAGATCATTATTTTTACTAAACTAACTTTTGAGTTATTCTGTAAATCATAGATCTACAGAATATGAAGAATTCTTTCTTCTAGTTACAATTAGATGTACAAATGCGTTAAAAACTTCGTGGCTCAAGTAATTTTTATCATTAGCTTTATATATGCACTGATAAAGTATTATTTCAAAATATCACAAGAAGAATGTTCATTTCTGTGCAAATATCAATTCCTTTTGATTCAAGTGTTATATGAATTGCAAGATCAATAATACAAGATTAATGCTAATAATATCAGACGTAAATCCTCCAGATAATAAAACAACAAGTAATTTCATTTCAATTTTGATGTTTTGAATAAAATCAAATTTGTATCTTTAATTACCTTATCAAATCGCGGAAGGATTATTTTTTTCATTCGTTCGTCATTTTCGAATAATCATACAGAACAGCACTAAGATTTAGAATAATTTTTTAATGTATATAATCTTTTAACAAGAGTACCTTTTATCGAACTTGCATTTAATACAGAAAATGTATATTCTATAAAAAAGAATCCGATGCAATCTTAGCATAAATGAATTATTCTAAAACAGAAAGAATGCATAGTTATTTCAAGATTTAATATTTTATGACTAAAAGCATAATAACGTCTTTCTCTTGAAAATATTCTAAATCATAGGAATGGTCTAAATAAAGTTGAGACAATCCAAAATTCTTCCATACAAATTTCAAAATTATCGATATTTTGGGGAAAAGGAACTACTGGTATTTCTTTCAATGGAACTACTGATTGATGGCAAGGAATTTCGCCAAAAAGATCTCCGTATTGGAACTCCTCGAAAATTGAAAATTAGTGCAATAAAAACTCAGACCTGATTGCAAAGTTCTAAATTCCTTAAATTTTTTTAGCGCCAATTGAAAATTAAAAGACATTTTTATTTAAGATATTAAAGAAAAATTGTAACTTTCTAAATCAAAAATTTATTAACAGAATATTTGTTCTGATAAAATTGCCGTAACGATATTGATACTACTTTTCAAAGGATTTGAAATTGTTACTAGATGTTTTATCTCCTGCTTGCAATTGAATAAATTTGTTTATATTTGAGTTAATCTTTGTAATTAAATTAGTTAAGGGACATTAAAGCTGCCATTTTTAAAACAACTATATAACTATAACAACATTGGAGGTTACACATTTAAATCAAGAAATAAAAGAAAGCAAAATCTTTGAAGTATTGCAATACTTTCAAATTGGACATTTCTTTAACACATATGGTCAGTCTAAATACGAATTTCCAGTCAGGGAAACACCAATAAGACACTGAGTTAATTGATCAAAGGAATTTGAAACATGTATTGCGCTTCCACATTTCCATTAAACTAAAATGTTTTGTGCATTTATTTCCTTCAATTATAAATAGAATTCTTTTTTAATTAATATCTTCATTCAGTATCAAATTTAAATTGGTAAATTTTGACTGTATTGCTTACAGCTTCCACGTCGAGCTGAACTACGGAATTCTTCCAAGAGCACCGATTACTGAAGTAATAGTCTCTCGCATTTTTTTTTGAGCGAATACTGCCTTTAAAAAAAAAGGTCAGAGCTGCATTTCAGCAGCAATTCACTGCTTTTCAATCTTAGCAATAAAGCACATTTAAGCTGATTTCTAATAGAAGCATTAATTGCAGTTAGACTTTTCTTAAAATCATTTGCATTAACAAAATACAATCCTTTCTCAATATATTTCTATTTCGAGTATTAATTAAAATTAGGTAATACTGTAATTTATCATTTATAAACAAATTTCTTCGATAAGAAACATTAAATCTCTTCTTTAATTGAAATTTAATTCGAAAGCATTTTTAAATTCTTTATTAACTTTATCTTTATTATAAAAATATTCTTATGGATATTATCAATATTTTTGCTTTTAAGTATGTTTTGATGTTCACACAAATACATTGCGTAAAGCTGAGTATGGATTTGAAGAATCATTTAGACGTAAATTTGATAATTTTTTCATTATGAAACAGTAGAATTTGACAACGTATCTCTAATTTTATCTTGAATATAAACTCTTGAGCAATTGGAATGATTATTTTCTTGTAGGCAAGATAATGTACACTGTATCGCACATAAGATAAACTTTTATGAAGATTCGGAAACCTTAACTTAAACAGGAAAAATGTTTTACGAACATGAAACTGAGGATACGCTTATAACGGAAAAAATCCATTTTAAAACTCGTTTGCGATTACTTTTAACTTATCGTTAAAAAATCTTAAGTTTCTGAAATATCAATGATACACGTGTGAAAATAAGTCGAGGGGAGGCCACAAAATTAAAAAAGAAATCCTTATTTTCGCCATTTTTTCGGTTTTATGTGTCTTTAAACCTTAAAGAATAGGTTGAAAGTTGCATTTAGGATAAATGAAGAGTGGGAAACAATTTCAGAATTCATGACCTGTTAGACATCTATCTCGTAGTGAAATAAAAAATATTCATTTCAATGAAATGTGGATTTAAATCAAAAATTTTACAATACCTCTAAGAGGACTAAGTGAGACAATACTTTATAGGAGTTAAAAGTAACGAATCTCTCTTTAAAAAAATAGATTTAAAACTTTTGGCGGCGCTTTCATTTATTGTTGAAAATACAAGATTTTACAAAAATGTAAGTTTTTACCCACCACTTCACATGCATGAAAATTTTGATGTGTATGTATGAGAATTGACGGTCTGACACCGATTGGGGCAACACAAATACTTGAATTCTCTACGCCAGTTGGGTATACAGATTATAAATTTTTAATCTCCTTTATTATGTTTTATTTAAATTCAAAACTACATCTAAATGAATGCAGGAAATCAATTATTTAACAATGTTTAATTTTAAAGGCATCATACTTTAAGAAAATAAACAGAATCGCTAGAAATAATGGGTCAAAAACATGTTCAGTCTAACTTCATTATCAAAGTCTTATTCATTTGGTGGTGGGGAGGAACAAACTGAATCTTACTCGTTTGGCGGTGAGGAAACGAAGATTTTATTCGATAAAGTTGGTTTTTAATTAATAAAAAATTAACCACTCAATGAACCGGAATATAGTAGCCTATGTCCTATTCTAGACTATAATCTATCACTGTGCTAAATTTCATCCGATTTCGTTCAGCTGTTCTACCATGATTGACTCATATCCATCCAGATTTTCACATTTATAATAGTAGTATTGATTCTAAGCATTTTTTAAAAAAATCTTTCGTTTTTTTAATTGTTGTGTTATTTCTTTAAAAAAAAGAAGTAAAATTTTTTTCGAAAATTATTTAAATTCCCAAGTTTTTATTAAATATTAAGAAAATTCTGCACCGCATTCCGGGATAATTAAACAGAATTTCGTGGAGCTTAATTTAAGGAGGATGTTTCAGGAGAGCGAACTCTATTCAACCTTTTCCAGTTAAATTTGAACCACAAATTAGAATAGACAGGATTGAGACTTCGCTCACATAATGTCACTAAACCGGTCTATTTGTGAGACCACTTTTCTTACCCGAAGACTTAGTACAATGGGAAATATTATAATTTGCTAACAATACAAGTAGAAATCTATTTTTGAGCACAAGACAGTTTTTTGCAATAGCAATTGAAAACAAATTGGACAAGAATATAAATTTGAAATAGTAAGCAATACCTAAAAAAATCTTGTTATGCAACTGTGGTTAATATGAAAACTCTTCATCGATTCAACATATAAAAAATCAAGAAAGGTTGATTTTCCTTGAATTCATTGTTACAGAAAAAAAATCTAAAACCTCAAGATGTTAGATGAAACCGTATACATAAGAAAGTTCAAAATTAAACATAATTCCAAATAGAATAATTTGAAAACAGAACTGCAAAGCAAGGTTGACTGATCGACATTGATTGGCTTGTTAGATCAAGCTTCTTTATTTACAGATTCGACAAATAATTTTGATACACTTCAAACTGAAAACGAACGTTCATGAAACTGAGTAACAAGATTTTACTAACTAAAGTAAAAATTTTATTCTTATATAGTTAAACACCACGAATCACCTTTTCACACTACCCGCATTAGCAACATTAAAAAAAAACTACCATAAAAATTGTCCCTCATAGTAGGGATATACAAGAAAGACAAAACTTTCATTTTAGAAGCTCTGGTTTTTGCTTACTGAATTGTAATATCAAAACCCGTCCCCATTTTTTGCTAATTATTGGGAAAAAGTCAATGTAAGTTTTATCACATTAATATAAATTGAAATGACAAAACATTTAAGTTAAAGGAAAATAAATGAAAAAAACGTCTCCGCCTTTTACATATTGAAAAGTAGTGCACGTATTCCTATATGCCACAAAGTTATAGCAGAATTAAGAAATAAAGAAATTTAAAAGAATTTTAAGTTAAATGAAATATTTTCTATGAGTGTTTTCGAGTTTTTTAAATATCGAATACAAAAGAGAAAGCTTTCATTTTTGAAATTCTGGTTTTTATTCATTACGATTTTAAACATCAATACTAGCCATTACTGGTCCTTTTTGAGTTTAAAAATTACATTTATATGTGATACAAAATACTGATTACTTTACGATTAGAGAAACTTATATTTTCTAACTGTTTTCTACAATGCTGTTGCACGAATTACAGTATTTAATTATTAACTCCATGATTTATCATACATTTTTGAGAACAATATCACAACTTGTTATACTCTGCTCGGAAGACGGATAGCATTTAGTCCTAGATCTTAATCTAAATTCTGTAAAAGTTTTAATCTCTTTATTTACTAATAAAATGCACGATAATTCATGACTTTTTTTAGAAATGGGTTTTCTAAAAGTTCTTTTCCTTATATATAAAAATGACCCGAAATACTTCCTTTGTATTGGAAATGTGAAGATAGGAAAGTCAAACATTAATTTTATCTTGTATACATTCTTCTTAAGAGTGGAAGTTAGGCCAATTTTCTATCTCGATGGTTTAAATATTCAGATTTAAATAAAATTTACTTCATCTTTATTCACAAAACTTTTAACTGATTAAACGTTTAAGAAAGTAGATAGATTTCCTTTACAAAAAAGGGTAACATTTCTCTATTAGCCCTGTTAGTCAACGGCAAAATTTAATTTTCATCAGCACACGTTTCTTATAGTTAATGTGAATGATTTTTTTCTGAAGGAGAGCAATATAATGTAGTTTTCTTCATTGATTAGCATATTTTTTTTCGGGGGGGGGACTCAGTATTAATGCGAAGAAATAAGAGCGTTAAGGAGAAAAATTTCCTTTATATATTTTTTTCAAATTGAGAATGTTATTTAATCACTAAAGCAAGCACCGTAAAAGAACTACAGTCCTGATCAGAACACGTCTTTCAACTCCTATTTAAACGAATCTTTCAAAAAGTCTGAAATATTTTAAGAACGGAGGGATCAAATTCCTATGCAAAACAAATTTTGATACACTTGTTGGAAATACCAGAACCTTATTGGAGCAAACTTTATCGCTTTACCTAGACTTTGCTTATGATTTAGATTTTATTGCTGGCCTTTTCAACAGTATACGTTATTATTTCGCACTTTTCTTCATGTCTTTCGTCATTAAAATAGCAAATTATTAAAAGCATTTCAATTAAAGACCCTTTCTTGAAACTACAAAAAAGTTGACTTATGAAATCATGAATTGTGCCCAATATAAATGTCGCAATTAAAGTATGGACGGTTGAATAATAAAATGAATAAATTTATACATCAATTGCTTAAGATAGCAAAAATATTGTACAAATATTAAATAAAAGAAAATTAATTGATCTCAAGAATACTATTTGGTTTCGAAAATGCTGAATGTGTCATGTCTGAATTTTAATCTGCTAACATGATTTCTCTATATAAAGATACCACAGACATTTCAGTCTACAACATCAAGCATTATTATATATCTTAAATTTCGTTTAAAACTAGCCAGCGATTTTCATAATTTCATAAAGCACCTACTTTAATTCTGCTTAGTTCCGAATTTCTTCAGTTTAATTTAAGGAAATTAATTCAAGGAACAATTAACTTGACCTTGAACAGATTCGCGCCCTTGTTAGATTTTCGATAAAATTATATATTAAGAAATATTATGCGTCAAAAGGGCCAATACCGTCGCTGCTAAGAGGATCATTTACCTTGTCCTTAATAATTTGTTTATTACTTTTCATAATTAAAGTGGGAATATATTGAATTAAGAGACGAAGACTAATTTTAAACTAAGTACACATGATCAGCTGAGATCTCTTGTCAGAAAATTTAGAGATCTTTAATTAGTGATAAAATGGAAGGATAATATAACTTGCTATTTTACAAAAATTAAAAGAGAATTCTTCAAAGTAAATAGTTTGCAAGACGCAGTACTGTGTCTGAAAACAATGAAACTCTGTCGGCCCTCCCTTCCTATTGACGCAAGGAATGGGCATTAGAGGGATACTTTCCACTGATTGTTCAAAGAAGTATCAAATATATCTTGAGTTTGTGATCAGAACTCGAGAAACTCAGGAATAATTTGTCTTTTCAATCAAAGGCTAGTAGAGCCTATTTATTTATCGGTAATAGGCTATTTTATAATCAAATCAAGTCAGTTCATATCTTTAATAATAATCAATACAATGTTTACACCATTCCAAGTAACTGCTTATAAATAAAATACATGTTTTAACTCATTCACTGCCCCAAGATAAGTGGAATTTTAAGACGTTTCCCTTTTTGTTTTCCGCGTAATGAGTATACACTTTTGCCAGGCAATAAACGTATAAAAGTCCATAAAATACTTCAGAAAATTCCCTACATGTTATCATTAATATAGAAGACAACCTTACAGTGTTTTTAATGTCTCTTTTCAGTTTTTCTGAGAGATCACTGAGCGTCTGCATTATTGCACTGACAAGGTGGAATTTGGAAAATAGTAATCACTACAAACTCAAAACAATGTTTTATAGTTTTTAAACTAACAGAAAAATAAACTAACCCACAATTTTCAATAAGCTGGTTAGCAGTATTAAACAGAAATATATTTATTTATTATATAATTTATTTTGACAGCTATGTGCATGTACTTATGAGGGGGAGAAAAATTAACAAAGCTAATTAAATGTATATTTTAAGAGAGCGTATGCAACACCATTTATTTCCTATCTGTAGATTCTCATTTCCGTTATTTCGTAACATATGCATAGCAAAATAAGATTGAGAGCCAACTTTAAGATAATATTCTGTGGAGTGGCCTCACCTATATTTCGCTAAACTTTGCTTTTCAGAGAGAAAACCCAAACTTCTTTCAATGAATAAATTCAAAATTAATTTTTTTTTGTCAAATATAAGCTTTACCCCCCCCCCCCGAACTAAGAAAGTAATCTCTTTCGCACTCGGCACATCCGAACACAAGCGAAGCTTTCGAAAGCTATAAGCGAAGATACGAGTGTTGGTTACAAAGTTTGAACTCCTTTCATGTTAAATTATACTATAATGGCTGAAATTTGTGTAGTTCGATTCATTGTTTATTCTTAGAAAGCATTCAAAAACGTAAAACAGAAAGCTTCGTCAATAATAATTATTTATTTTGGAAGTTTCTTCGAAAAAATATTACGTATCTTCTTAACCACATACTACCTAATTATGCATAAATTTTTAAATGACGATAATATTTTTTAATTACATCTTTACTGTATACTTTGATGTATTGCTAGGTAGAAGTTTTAAAATAAAACAGAGAATTTTGAGGTTCACTTGTAAAAATGATACTCGATTTCTTCCAGACATCACATTTATTCGATACCTTTCCCCAAATTTATGTTTTTAGAAAATCAGTTGATCTGGAATACTAAGCCATACCTTAGTCAGTTATTTTTTGAATAAGAAATAGCTTGCAGAATAAATAAGTAACAACACAAAAATGATTAGATGGTTCAAATTTCAAGGCATAATAGTTTTTAACAGGCAACCGAATTTGTACACATTTAAAAGGCTTAATGTAATTTAGTCAAATCATAAATGTTTAAATTGTGATTGCAAATTCACTTGACTTTAGATACAAATTTCATTTGAAAATTATTGAATTGAAATTCGGAGAATGGATGCATATTTTAAAAAACGTTCCAACTTATCTGGTAGTGAATGAGTTAAAAATGTATTCAAGTTCTGATCTTAGACTGTAATTCCCCTTCTTTTAAACTCTACCTTTTTAAAATCATTCCATTTTTGTGAAATACCGAATTTTCATCCCTTCCCATCCGACAAACCGTATTTATTTGCAAGAACGTAAGTCCTTGCTTGACCAATGTCGCACGATCGGTGCATTCCTTTCCGAGGAATCGTCGCGTCGAGTGAATCCCCCCAACGAAACGAGAAGACGGACGGAGCGACACAGACAGGATCGTGACATTGATTAAAGGGAGAATTTCTTTATGCTTACTCATGCGCAGTAAGATAACTGCATTAAAATGTTCATATTTGCATCACACAATTTTTAAATGAGATTTCATTAAAAAAATGCAACAACACTTAATAACACAACACACTACAAATACAAAGGCTTTGCATTCCAATGACCACTTGATATGGCGCGATTCGTATAGCTGTTAAAATGATTAGTTTTTAAAAACTTCGTGATTTTAATTTCTTATGCAATGCGACTGATTTATAATAATTTTTTATTGTGTGTAAAATCAGGCCGTTTTAAATCGAAATTGACTTAAAGTTTTCAGTGTGCAATCCATTTTAACAATTATTCTAGTAATTCGCAGATAGGCGTCTAAATATATTATTTATTTATGTAATTTTTGTATTTATTTTGTCTTATAGTTTATTTCTATATTGTCTCCTATTTAGGATTTTAAATTGTTACTTAAGTATTTTCATGAATGTTGATAGAAGATTTCAGCGATCTTTAGGGTGTTCTTGAGTTTCCCCGCAATCAGAAATAAAAAATCTCTTAAATATACTAATTTCAGTCTTAATTGTTAGGAAAAATTTTAGTCTATGATTCTTTTTGATATGATAGTTGATTAATCCGTATATTTTACTCGATAAAGAACCCTGTTTCTGGCATTAATTTTTTATGAACAATTCAAACTACACAAAGAGTTTTTTTAAGAGCATTACTAAATCTACTAAATCACATTTTATCCTTCTTGCAACGAAACTAGTGTAACAGTCATATCAGTAAGTCATTTATTTCTGTCTCTTGAGGATCAAAGTTTTTATCGCTCACCAGAATTTTATTCTGCTGACTCAATGAGAAATGACACTTTAAACTACTAGATTTAATTCATCTGTATTAAAAGAACCATAGAGGATCAAAAATAAGATTTATAAACAATCAGACATCAGTTTTTCCTTCTTGCAGATTTCTCTAGTTATCTTTGGATATAAAGAGTAAAGTTCTAATTTCTTTTTTCGTGATAAACGTTAAGGCAAACACTATGGCATTCAACTCACGTAAACAAATACATTTTAAATGCATCTTTGGTAATGTGATTAATTAGGAAACTCAAAAAAGTGAGTCAAAAAATTCCAAAAGGCCTATTTCGTTAGTTTCGACTTAAGAAATTTTAAGGGTCTTGTTTACTTCCAATATATTTTTTGAATACTAACTCAATTTTTAAAGAGAAATAGCAACTACCGAAATCAACTGCCTTATACGTCGTAAAAATAATAATCTAAATACTTCATTCTACTTAAATGTCTAATTTGGGTTTGTTAAAAGAACTAATAGCTAAATTCCAGTTAATTTTATTGTGCTTGCAAAATGGCAAATTTGGCTTTGCTGTTAAGGCTTTCAGTTTTACAATATATCTTGAAACTGAAGGGCTATAGAAGGCAATCTCTGATAAGCTTTCAGAGGGGGAAAATCTGACGAAATTAGTACCATGGCTTGCTGAAGAACTAGTTCCTTGATTTTGTCGCTTATTTATTTTAGATTTTAATTTCTTTAATGTTTATCTTTTTTGAAAATCTATGAAGAATAATTATGATAACTTGTCAGTTTGCTCATTTAATTCATTTTACCTTCCATGAATAATATAGGGCATCCTAAAACTCGAAACGTTGAAAAAAATTCTGGAGTGTCTGAATCGTTTCATTTTTAGAAGAAATTATTTCGAATTTTCCTGAATTGCACTAGGCGAGAGAAACAAATTATATTCGGAGTATTATTGTATTTATTACATTAGACTATGAGTTTTCTTCATTTAATTTGGCAAAAAGATTTAAACAAAGATAAACTATATTTCGTATTTTAATACTCTATTTCCTATTAATTTAAAATAACTAGTCAAATCTTCATAAATTAGATAAGACGAAGTCTGAAGAACTTTAGAAGTTTAAGAGCTAGAATGTTATTTAAAATTTTGAATTAAAAAATGTGGATAAGTACCCAACAATTTTAGAATATAGATTTTCTGTGTTTTACCCCAAAGAAAAAAAAGATTTAATTCGATAATTTCAAATAAAAAATCCAGTCAATTACGAAACTTTATTTGTTGAGAAATGGAATGTTTAAATTTAGAAAAATTCAATTTTAGAAAATGAATTTGTAGTAACCAGAAATTCCAGATGAACCTTATCAATTCTGAATTCCAGCTCACAGACGTTTGTACAAGACCGCAAATTTCCTTGATATCCAATAAAAATTTATTACTATTATTTTTATATGCTAGCAAATAATTCATATTAAAAAGATTAATTATGTTCTAATTATCTTCAGAAAACTATAATCTTCAACTTTTTATCATACACAGTTCATGATCACTTTGTTATAAAAAATGAATTGGAAAGAAATATCAAAATTTCCTTATATTTCTTTAAATTTTTAAAGAACTAGTTTAAGTAGTCTAAGAACTATATTTCAAGTCTTTTTTTATATATATTTTTAGTTTAATACTTTTTTTAAAATCTGAAAACGCTATCTAAGCCCCAGATTAGAGTTTGGAAAATATGACGTTATTAGTATATTGACTTTATTTCCATTCTAGTTTCGACCATCTTATACTGTTTTCGGAACAATTAGCCAGTAGTCTGTCAAAATTTCCTGTACTGGATGCTCGCGAATAGAAGAAGTGGTTTTCCAGGATTCAGTGGAGCTGATGGGGGAAAATAATGCTTCCATCAAAATGGTGTGTAAACTATGAATCATTTTAAAAGCAGGATTTTCAAGTTTAAAAGTTTTTTCAAATTGAAACAGGAATAAACTTCAAACTGGTCAGATTTCGAAATTTTTTTTAAAGCAGATTAAATTTTTCTTGAACATCCTTTCTTAATATCACTCGAAGGTTACTGGAAAATTAATCAAACTAATTGAATATTGTATTGAATGTCGAAAGCGCATATTTTGAATGAAGAGGCAAATGAGAATAAGTTTCCTTTTGATGAAAATTAAGCACGCATTTGCAATTTAAAGGTCTCTTATTGATGACCTAACGTTTGCGTTAAATATAAGAAAATCCAGGCACTGAAAAATATTATTGAAGTAATAAAGAATTGAATAGATTAGGCTTGGTTTTAGCATGCGATATATTTATTTTTAACTTAATGAGGAAATTGACATAGCGTGGGGGCTCTCTCCATTATCACAGTGGTCATAAGAATGCAAAGGGCATAAAAAAATTACATCTTAACATATACTCAATTAAAGAAACAATTCAAGATACTCACTTTATGCCGAAAATGGCATTTCATTAGTTCGGCGTATTGGCACCTTATAGTTACTTACCTTGAACTTCTGAAATTTCTTTCTAAAAATAAATATTTGTATACAAAAAATCCCTAATAAAAAGAAACCCCTCACTCCGTATTAAAATTACTCGATAGTTACAATCATTAAAATTATATAAACTAAGGTTCATAGCAAACATTAGTTAATGTATCGAAAATATTAGTTAAACATTCAAAATTTATACTTTGAAATTTTTTTGTAAAATAAAATAGCATTCTAACCAAATTGATTAGTTATAATAGGTATTGCTATTAGGAATTGAAGTATACTGACATTGTAAACTCCCCACTTGAACCTCCGATATGCTTAATTTATTTGCTAATCCAATTTAAATTTGTCATTTCAAAGACTGATAAAAAAATTTCATTTTTCATTGACCACAGTTTAAAATTATTAATGGACTGGAATGGAATAAAATTGATTTAAAAGCCGAGTCCATTGAATTTCTGTCATCACATATTCGAAGGATTAGAATTAGAGGCAGAGAATATATTCGCACTCTTCTCAACATAATTACTGCAACTTTTAATCATCTCAATTTGGTCAATTGTTCCCGCTTCTGGGATTCCTTAAAATAAAAGATTTCTACTTTTTTTCTGTAAAATAACGGCCTAATAAAAGAAACTACCGATTAGTCAGAAACCATCTGATTTTGCTGAATCTCCCTTCATCTGGAAAAATCATGGCTAGTCAGAAAATTAGTTGAACTGGGTGACACAAAAACATCAGTTTGATGGATGAAATTTGGTGTGTGGTTTCTACACTTTTAACCAATTTTCGACGAAATATGACAAAACGATGTTTTTCATTTCAAATTTACGCCAATATTATAACTAAGAAACACAATGAGCTAGTTGAATAAAATATGGTGCATAGTTTTATGGTAAGATATGTAGAATTTGGTTCTAGATTCCAAAAGGGACTACTGTTTAATCTCTATTATTTTAATGCATTTACTATAGAAAAGAATGCAAGAGGTAATGGGAATTTAGAACATAGTAATATGATATTATGCGTCAAATTTTGAACTTATTTATCGAATTAAAGGAATCATCTTTAATGAGTAATTGTATTTTACATTATTATTACATAACAGATGAAAAGGCAATATATTTTACTAAACGCTAAAATTGGTAAAAGTATAAAGAGTACGGATTTGGTAAAGTGTACAGATGCAGATTATTATAATAAGATCCGAAAAGACAATTTAATTTAGTTTATTGATATATAATTGAGCTAAAGAAGCAGCATAGCTATATTGGTAAGAGTTATAATTTTGAACCACTATCGGATAACGAGGACGATAAGCAAGCTGAAACTTCACCTTCTCTCTAAACTTCTGAATCACACCAGATGAATTTAATTGTACACCTAATTCAAAATGTGACAGACTTCCGAAGGAATCGGGTCTCGAAACTAGAACTTTCTAATTTATTTAAAAAATCAGTTCTACGTACCAAAAGATATATTACTAAATTATCTCATGACAAGAGAAGTGAGTACAATCACCCTCATTTATTATAACGGTACTTAAGGTTAAATCATTAAATAATTAAGAAAATAAGTGAAACAACTATGATTACACTTTACACCAGTAAAACAATTTAAAATTACGTAAAATACGCAAATGAAAACATTTAATTCCTGAAAAAAAATTGACCATAATTAGGCCAACTTACACAATAACACTTAACTTTCACTCCCCTGTATAAAAAAATTAATTTGACTAGAGACTACCTCAATTTTTGAAGATTTTTTTTTGTCTCCGTGTTCTTGCTTCACCAAAATATTAAATTAAAATATTAATTTAATATTCATTAAAATATTACAAGGATCACTTTTCACTCCGGATATTAATGGATTATAACACAAAGGTTTTACTTAAATTAATATAACTGCATTAAAAAAGTGGTTATTAGATTCTATGATTTCAACAAAATAATATAGAATTCAATATTTATACAGATAAACAAAGCTAGAATAGCACTTACATTGACGAATCGATGAAAAGTTGATGCGATGATGAGCGAGCTAAGCATACGCTTCTGAAAACTCCATGCCTGAAAAAGTGAGTTTCATAAATGAAAATGCATTTAATTCCTGATCAACATTTTAAAATGTGAACTATTTTAGTCAAATAAAATAAAAATAAATAAGTTCAAGAATGAAATAAAAACGGATAATGCATGAAATTCGGACGGTCATGAACTATTCGTATGTAAGAATCATACCCCAAATATAAATCCCTTGTGATAAAAATTTAGTTTTTTTACATTCCCTCAGAATATTTAGTTTGGGTTGTCATTTTTATTAGATTCTTGATAAAAAAAGATTTTAAAAAATTGAAATTTTCTTGAAATTTAGATTGAGTAAAACTTATTTCAGAAGCTTTATCTGCAATAGAATCTTCTATTAAAGTTTTGCATCATGTTTTTAAAGTATAATTTACATACAAATATGGAAAAGATCTCATATCAAGTAAAATAAATAAAGATTTAATTAAATTAATTTTTTGTTAACGATTACGTTTTAAATGTATTGCAGTTGTCAAGAATTAGAACTTTTTTCTTCCAAATTCAGCACCACAACAGAGGTAGAAATTCAATTTGCATCATCAAATTTAATATATACCAGATCTAATATGCATTCAAAATTTGTTGGAATCGAAGCCGTCACCCACGTAAATTAACACGCTCTATCTCCATTTACGGTATTCTGTCGACTGTTTACAAATCAGAGTGGGGAGAATTACATTTTACACACAAGCTTCACTAGCCAGAAGCATTAAATATTTTATGTTTATTGAAGCGGTCAACTGTATCGGTAATTAATGAAACGAAATTAAGATACTCACAGTTTAGAAAAATAAAAAGTCATTCAGCTTGGAAATGAAAATTTTCATAAGTCATTCCTTTATTCTATTTACTAATCTGTCACATAGAATAATTTTTTAATGCAACACCAATGCATGAAGTCTCAACAAATAATACAAGTCTACTTTAATAGAAAATTAAACAGATATACATATATAATGGCAATTGGAAAAACTATTTAGATGGAAATAAATTATATTTTAGGTCGTTCGAGTCAAATACATGCAGCACTGAAAAAAATATGAAATATTTTTTATAGAATTGTCTTATTTCGGTTATTTTATGGAATAACTGACACACTCAAATGTTTCAAAGCAACAAATAAATTTTTTCTATGGCTAAATTAATTGTTTTGAAGCTTTGAATTAAATTATTTAAAGCCAGTATAGCGGGTTCTGGTTAAACGGTTCTGGAAAAGTAATAACCATCTTCTGATTAATCGATTTTTCTCGACACTAACATGAATAGCTTAAATTAAATCGATATAGTGATATTTTACAATGTATTTTATAAAATATATCAAATGAAACCAATGGATGGTTCTTTTCTGTTAGCCGGGCACAAGCGGGAAAGTCGCCAAATAATGTAGAATTTCGTGAAATACCTTTGACGACTTTCACATGCGTTTGGTTATTGGACAAGTACCTGATGGATTTTATAAAGATTTAGATTGAAAAATGTACATTGAATAGATTCAATAAATAATCTTGGCTTTTTTTACTATAAAATTATCTTCAAATTAAAACATTTGAGAAACCGAAAACTACTTTTCCGTTAGCCAGGTGCAAGCGAAAAATTGTCAAATTATGTAGAATTCTGCCAAACTTCGGCGATTTATCGCTTGCTCCCGGCTAAAGTCAAGGTACAGAAAAAACAAACCACATTTTCAATTTTTTTAAATATATTTTTCAGAAAAGTCTCAAACGATCTTTACGCAGCTTTTTTCGAAATTACTGCATTACAAGTATGCGATTTGTTTCACAGTTTGGTGAAATAAGTCGAATATATCAACAAATTAAACGCTAATCTGTGCAGTTTAAAAATATTGATCCTAATGTCCCCAAAAATATAGTTAGATTTCAACGGTATAAGATTCCGAATAAGGAACAAGATAAAGGAAATTAAATAATAAGCGCCAGTAATTGAAAAATCAATTTCCAAAATAATTAAATTACAGAAATGGTTATTCAGAGATAAAACATTGAAAACGCAACTTTGAATGTTTTATTATCAAGTGAGAACATGTTTTCGTAAGTAGGTCTTGAATAATTGATGCTAGAAACACATAAGTAATGAAGCATATATGACAATATTCATCAACATCTTTTAATCACCTATATTTTACGTTAAAGTGATAATTAGTGTGGCCCCGAGTTTGTCGCCAATATGGCAACCCAACGAAACGCTCTTCTAGCAACCCTTGTGCTGCTTTACTATTTTTAACAATAGTTGAGTTGAAAATGAACTACGACTATTTTAATAAAAAAGTTAAATTAAAAGTAATAAAAAATATTGATGAAAGATTTTAATTTTGTCCTTTATTATAATTAAAAGCTTTTTTACAACTATTAAGAGACACTGCAATTTTATTTTTAATGTGAACACGAATTAATGAACTTAGTCCTTTTGCAATTTTTGATCACCAATAAGAGTTTTAAAAAATCGTCTAAATTCGTATTTTAGGAAATCGTCTGCGATCTTAATTTAATTCAGATGGAATAGAATTCTTCGCAATTTGGATAATTTTTTTTAGCTCTAATGTTTGGTTTCCTTGATAATTTGTTATGTTGGTAATTGTACAAGAATGGTGGAATGGAAGTCAGTATTTCGAATCAGCAGAAGGGATGAAGGGTGAGTGGAATATATATATATATATATATATATATATATTACGGGCTGATGAATTTTGGAAATAATGCATGTTTGATATTTTGTATGGAGAATGGTTTGATTACTTCTTCCTTTGTTCTTTCTCTTTTTATTATGCACTGTTTCTGTTATCCACACAGTCCTTATGTTCAATGTGTTAGAAAAGCTACTAGATTGCACAATAATAAAACACTCAATAAACATACATGGATTCATTACTTAATAGAAAAAATACATTATATGGTAAATAAAAACGTTAGAATTAAATTCATACAAGCATAGAAACAAAACATTAAATAAGAAGTGCATTATTAATACTCGAAGTGTGCAATAAAATTACGTTATCCGGGTGCAAGCGAAAAATTGTCAAAAAATAAATTTGGGGAAATTCTACATTTGGTGATTTTTTACTTTAAAATCGCCAAAGAACTTTGGAAAATTTTTGCTAGTGCCCGGCTAACAAAAAAGCCCCCAATTTCTCTAAAATTTTACTAAAAATATTTGATTTTAAAATCTATTTAGTATATTGTTAATATAAAATATTCGTTATTACTTTAAATTATATATCTTATATTAATTTAAATGAGAAGTATTACATTCTAATGCCCAAATATGTTAAAAATTTAAAATTTCGATTATATTTTTTAGTGTATTCATCACTTTATCGATTGAAAGACTCAAAATCAAAGTTATACGATATTTAAAAGATCACAGAATTTTATATAATGCCACATAATTAATAATTATACCTTTAAAAACTTGTATCTGATGAAAAAAAATCATTTATTTAAGATTGTTTATTAATAAATATATCAGTTACTTATTATAGTTTTTATATTTCAAACACAAAATCAGGCTTATTACTAAAATTATCATAGAGCCCGAACAAGAAGATTGTTGCAAAAAACATGAACTTACCCAAGCAAATAATAGAACTGATGGGGGGGGGGGGTTGAAAAAATGTTTTTATGATATGTAAAAGCTTTTTACGTCCTTCTATGACTAGTCGTCAGGAAGCAAATGCAGCCATTTTCAGATAAATTTAAAACTTATAATTTCTTCCACTTTTTTTTCTTAAATCATTTGGAAGGTCAACAATCTAGAAAAATGTAGAATAATTCATCCAAATTTCACTCTCAAAACAACAACAAAATGTCACTTCTATTACAAAGAAACATCAAAAGCGAATTAAACATCTGCTCATCCATTCCACTTCTCTGACGAAATCCAAATGAAAGACAACGCGACGTCATTTGCGAAATTGAATGCGCGAGCATACGTGATGTCAAATGGCTCATTAGCATATTATCAAAAAAAAAAAAAAAAAAAAGGCTATACAGAACGGTAAAGCGTAATAAATATTTTTTATTTGCAAACCAATCAGGTGATATTGACAAGAAATATTTCCTGATTATTTTCATTTCTATTTATTAATTTATCTTTTTTGTTGTTTTTTAATGAAGTGAATGTTTCTCGTTTATTTTGCATATGCAAGAGATCTCAGGACAAAAATCTCGTTTATTGAAACTCTGGTTTTGAAAGTATTGTTGACAGAATTTTATTTTGAAATAAATAAAAGGGATAAGATTTAAAAAGTTTTTATTACGTTGGCAATGTTTAAAACTTATTTAATGCAATACAATCATAATTAATCTCTATACTATTAAAGATTTTTTATTCTGATCAAACTATTATGTTAGAAAAAAATATGATAAAAATATGGAATGTTTGCTTTTGAATAAATTTTTTTATATGAATTTCAATATTTCATTTCAAGAAAGCAGGACTTTTTTCTCGATTATTATTAGCCTTTAATCATTACGCGTAATTTATTAAAATTTACATGTGAATAAATACAAGTATCAAAATTATATTTTCGAATATAATTTGATTTAAAAAAAATCAAAATTATATTATCAAATGGTATAATATTATTTTAAAAAATAACTGGAAATTTTTGGAAAATTATTTGAACCCGATTTAAATGCTTAGATTTTTGAGGGAGGAAGTCAGTTATTTCATTTGAATAGTAAAACAAAAATTTAATTTAATTCAAATGCATCATTTGAAATATTCATTTTGGTAGGGAATACACAAACACACAAAAATTATATTTGCTTTTAACATTTTGAGTTAAAATCATATGAGAATAACATGAGAATCATCATTTGGATAAAATGAGCACAGTTCAAATGGAGGACATATTGGAAGGGCCCCAATATTTAAATTTCCAAAATGTAGCTCCGATATTCTCTTGCTGGTGTGACGTGGAAGTTTGGAGAGGTGGTGCCGGTTTAGGTGTAGTCCTCGTCATCTGTTCACTATTCAAGAGTACCAGGTCCGTCTCAAAATAGCCCTAAGGCTGCTTTAAAACGGACGTTAATATTATTAAACTAAACAAATCAAAATGTAATAATGATAAGAAAAAGATGTTGCACTATTTATTCTATAGATGCATTAATATGGGTGCATCCAATTCCCATTATTAGAGGCACAAGGGTCATTTTGGAAAGATTTTAGATCGATCGTTTTTGGAATTTGTACCCGAATAAGAATTCTTTTGATTTTGAAAACGAGACTTCTACCTAGAGTCTTAACACTGCTACTTTTGGGAATTGGGATCCTGCAAATATGCCATCTTTGTTAACTGAGCTCGATTCAAATTTTCATTTGTCATCTCAAAAAGTTTTTACATTGTCGATTTGTACTGATCTAAAGTGAGATAGATGGCGCTGTCCACGTTCGACGAAAAAGACGTCGCCATATTGTGTGGGAGCGGGAAAAGATTTGTTTTTTAGCATGTCTTGACGCGTAATAGAACTGACTTCTAAATTGTCTAATATTTCTTGACTTCTAAATTGTCTAATATTT
>JAOUZG010000273.1:3717431-3734118 GCA_026289955.1 Argiope argentata
CTTCTAAATTGTCTAATATTTCTTGACTTCTAAATTGTCTAATATTTGTTAATTTTCTAAATCTTGTTTCTAAATTCATTTTAAATGTTTTCTGCTTTTGTGTGTGTGTGTAGTCGATGAATAAATGTTTTTAGTATTAAAGAGCATCGTTACTTTGAGCTAAGACATTACAGATTTCGCACATGTAAGACATAATATTTTCACAGACGCAATATCAAATCTATGTTTTCAGAACTGAAGGATATCAGAAACGTGACAATTAATCAAACTCATGATTGCGAATTTTTTGACGATTACAATACCTTCTCTTTGCACTTTATGTACGAGAAAGTTAAAAGAAAAAGGGATGTCTTAGATGACCTTATTACTACTATCGACGTTCTATTTCAATCCTTGATAGCAAAGGTTAGGACAAAAGGTATTTGGAATGCATTGTCTTTTTTTCATTATAACATGAAGTTCAAAATGCTCATGTATATTATTATGAAAATAAAAACCAGAGCAAGTTTAGTTCAACTATTGTTAAGTGGGGAACGTTTTTTACTTTCTTATATACATAGTATAGAGGAACATTCGAATGTGAGATTTTGACAAATTTCCATGTTTTTGAACTCCCTGCTCTAAAACTGTATTTTTGGAAAATATCCACCTATCTGTCTGTCTGTGACAAGCGGCAAACACAAAATATAAATGAAATGATTGAAATTTGCTAACAGGTTTGGCATTTAAAATATAATTTATCAAATTTCGTTCCACATATGTCAAAGAATTGATAATGTATCTGTTTGTAATTTCGTGCAGGAAAAAGCACTAACTGCTACATGGTATCACTTATCGAATTCTGGTACATTACCTCATGATTACGATTATTCCATGAAAAATTTCGACTATTATTCGGCCGGAAAAGAGACATTCAAAATACATAGTCAAGCTATAGATTCAGTAAAACTATTAGATTCTCACCAAAGATCTACATTTTACAACTATTACATTATATATCTATACTTCTCTATTTCTTTGTCATTCTGATAATCAAATTTTTATTTCTGTGTCTTCTGCATTTGAGGTTAACTTAGGGCCATTGTCCATGGCGATATATGCACAATTTAGCGAAACAGAAAAATATACCAATAGGTCCGTAACATCCTTTCTGTAATGCTTACGAGAAGAGAGAATCACAGGTTTGAACGTTGAGTTCGGATGATGTTTGATTTAATGCAATACGCCTTTATAGAACTCATCCAGTGAAGTATTAAAGCGGAATAAAATGGCAGCTAAGAAAAAAAAAAGTCCCCCCCCCAAATTTTCAGCATAACGTATATACAATTGATTCATCGCCTTCGCTGTCTGTTCAGACAGGATATTTATTAAATCCTTATCCTTGTATTTATGAGACGACAGTTCGATCTTAATACGTTTTTTTAAATTTTCTTCTAAAATTATTTAAAATTAAGTTAACAACATGTAAATAGTTTAAGTTAAAAATTTCATTTTTATGTAAAAATAGTCTTTATTTCCCTAATATCTGAATTATAATTAAAATTTATCTTTGGAAATTTTTTAGTAGGTTATTATTTGTTACAATTCAGTTTTGATGATTAGTTTAAATGCGAGTGTTTGTTAATATTATGTACAGATTAAGTTCCAATGCAAGAAAACAAAAGTTAAAGTGAGACAGAATTGCACAATGAGGGATAAAAAACAGCAAAAAGATGTGACATAAAAAAAAAACTTCATATTTTGTATAAACTTCTTATGTTAATATGCAGTAAATATTAATGAGCTGAAATCTTCTGATTCATAATGCTCTCACTTTGTTCGATATTATTGCTATTTTTTTCGGTGTTATTTTGTATTTGGCGGTGCTTTCTTTTCTTCTTTTTTTGTTAATGAATTTCTACTTGAATTAAAGCAATTTTTAAGTTTAACTCTGATTTTAAGTGTTATAAAATATTAAGGATAAAGAGTATCTTACTACTAGTAAGAGCCTTTCTAGATAGGCTGTTCTGATAGTTATATTATGATAAATTCTTAAACAAATGTTTTGTGATTCTGTAGCTTTTATATCATATGGATACAGATTTATCATCGGGTTTAAATGCAATTGAATTGATTTAATAGGTACTAACATACATTTATTTTTTAAGAAAATGATTTATACCTCTGCTTTTTTGTGTCATCCATACAATTTTGGAGAAGTTCCATTATAAGCTTTATTTTTATCTATTTATTCATGTGTGGTGAATACCATTCATATATACCAGCCACCATCCCTCGGACTGAAATGCACTTTTGGCCCAACGGATTTGGTACTGGACTACTAACCAAAAGGTACGGAGTTCGGGCCTAGCGCTTTCCAAGTCACCCTAAAATGGTAACCCGGTCGACCGACCTTGGATAAACGCAACCTTCGCACCAACTGTCGTGGCGCCCTCTATCAGCGGCTCAATGCTTTAGACGCGCATTGAATACGACAAGTTGTTATCGTTCTCAAAAGCTCACTGGGGAGATACTCTGTGGTGAATACCATTCATATATACCAGCCAACATCCCTCGGTCTGAAGTGCACTTTTGACCCAACGGATTTGGTACTGGACTACTAACCAAAAGGTACGGAGTTCGGGCCTAGCGCTATTCGCTAACTCCTACACATGCATTGAAATATTTCAGATCTTTGGAAAAGTTGAGTAATCTTGGTATATTAATTTAAATAAATCCTCTATATATCTGAAGAAAATAAATTGTATACTTAGTTGAAAATAATTTTTCACCTATTTCGAAAAGTCATATTATGGAAGATCCAAGATATATCACGAACTTTTGAGATTAGTCCTGTGCTGTATCAACAGATGTCAGCCCATATTGAGTCACTTAAAATACCATCACAAATAAATCACCAAGATAAAAATGTTATGAGTTAATCGTAAAAATAATATTGTAAAAAGAAAAGGGGAAAAAAACGCCTTGCATCAGCTGCTTACTAAAAAAGCATCATACAGTTGTGTTTACAAATATAAATGCAATCGAGAAATGCGATCTGCCTTACAAAAAATGTTAATTTCAAATTCAATTTTGTTTATATATTTTTGAAAATAGGAAATTTAAAATTGAGGAATAAAAATGTTAGAATTGATTTATTTTTCAATTTAAGAGTTCTAATTGGTAAAAAAAATATTTATAAGCACATTTTCATTACAATGTTTTTTCAACGAATTTTTCAAAAAATAAACCAGATGTTGATCTGAAATAATTACCTATATCTTCTGTTGTGCTACATGAACTTAAGCGGTATTCTAAAAATATCGCTTGAATTAAAAAAAAATATTTTCCTAAATTTGTTCTTATTAAATTTTACTGCTGAGCATTTAACAATTCATTTTATAAGCATTTTAATGAAAATAACTTTTTTGATTCAGGTCTTTTTTTCAGTTTAATAGAATTTTATTTAAAGGTGAGAAACACATGTTTCAACACGTACTTCCTTTCACACATAAAGGCCCTTTTTTAAGAATTGAAATCAATAAAGCTGCTGTTATGTGCTTTTTTCAGTAGTAAGATTGAATTTGACTAGTCTATTACAAAAAATATCACTATAGTGTAAGTTGTTTCTTATGACATTTGCCATGGACAAGCTAGCTGAGGTATTTAGAGATTTAAGCCCAATCAGTGGGCTCTTGTTTTTTTAGTAGGACCAACTAGGACCAAGAGTACGACTTTTGCTACTCACTCGTGGCATTCGCTTGCGCAGTAACTTTTTATAGGGGGCACATTTACGCACCTTATATACAAAACACAGAAGAACAACCATGCTCGAACCGGCACGCCCAGATCACGAAGCTGTAACTTTAATAACCAAAGAGGCAACGTACTGCTTGTACAGATGGTTCTACATTTCCTGAGTCAATCAATAAATCAATAGCGAAAAATCCAAAGCGAATTTTTGTTTATATTTGATAATTCATCTCGGGCAAGCTGCATACAATGTAGGGCAATGGATGTAATTTATGCTAAAATTTTTTTTATCATGAATCATGTAAGACGTTAATATAGATGAATGTAGTTTAAGAGTAGAAAACATGCACCTTATCAATTCTGGAAGACGATGAAACATTCAGCGGGAATTGCAAAAGTTTCGTGACGCGCTTCCAGAAGTTGAAATCACTAAAACCTCTTTAATTGTAACGCAAGAAGATTAATAATACGTGATAGCGTGCTAACAATGATAATAAAATAATTTCTTGACAAAAATTATCTAGGAGGGCCTTTTTTGTTACATTATTGTATAAATATTAACGATTTAAAATTAATATCTAAAATAAATTAGCTTGTACTGAAAACTATGTTTTAATTTTAATTGATGATTAATTTTTAAATCGTTACGTTAGCAATCAGCCTTTTTTCACTATTTATAATAAGGAAGAATATTTAGGTTTATAATTATAATAAAAAATAATTTAGGTCTGAAATTATGAAAAATATAATTATAAATATAATGAACCAAAATTTTAAGAGTAATTTAAAATCATGATAATTTATACTTAGTCAATAAGAAAACTATTTTAATTAGTGATTAATTTGAATCAAGTTATTTTTCATTCAACAAAGATTTTTTAAACATTTAATAAAACTCTAAATATAATTTTATTCCATCAAACTTTTCCCTACTTTTTTTGTTAACTACTAGAAAGAAATTTTGAAAATTTTATCATATTAAATTTAACAGAGACTTTCTGTGAAGGAATATTCAACAACATTCATTCCTTCATTAGCACACATTCAGCATTTAAAAACACAAAATTTGTCTTTGAAATTGTTTTTGCCTTTGACATTATATTTTCGAGGATGATTTTTATGGAACATATTCATATTCAAAAAAGTAAATCTTGAATTCAAGGTAGTGATCCGGCTTTGCTCCTAGAAGTTGAACTTGAATATGTCGATGCTTATTTTGGGTTGACACTGCACAGTTTGTTTGATGAGATCCGAAGCTTTCTCAGCGAGCATCATCTCGGGGATGTTGGAGTTTGCCGATGGTATAATAGGCATAGTGGAGCCATCCACAATCCTCAGCCCTTTCAGACCTTTCACCCTAGAAAGAGAAAAGAATGATTTAAATATATTTCAGAATGGTATAACTTTAAAAAACATGTCTTATTTATCTACACATATATCACAACTATGGAATGCCGCTCAAGTGATCTCGATGTTCTTGATTATGATGGTATATTTTTGACAACAAATCCTGTCGATACTGTTACGTTCAGTGGTGGTGGGATGGTCGGCTGTACACAAGAAGAAGTATATTTGTGACATTATTTCTTCTAATATCAGCAACTTATGTGAACCTGACGCACTTTAAATTTACCAGATGTCTTCTATGAGCTTTCACTCCAAGATGTGACATGTAGGAGGAATGCTTGTTGAAATATTCTCCACATTATTTCCCATATTTCAGTATATGAAGGTTTGGTTTATGATAGTATGTATTAAAATATTGGCAATACATAATTACAATCTTGGATCTTGTCAGACGACTTTCTACCAGACACTCTATTTACTTTCAATGGGTTCCTTCCCATATTGGTTTGAAAAGGAATGAAATTGCCGATAATTTGGCAAGGTCTGCCTCTGCTGCTTTCTGCTTTGCATTTATCCAATTGTTTAACTTTATCGGAAATATCTTCTATTAAGAAAGTTGAAAATAATGCTCTTTGGAGAATACCACCTGTGCACCCTTGGTACTTCGGTGTTAAACCACGTTTGTACCACGGATTAAATATATCTAGGGAAGCAGCAGACGGCCCTCTCTCGCTTCTTAAGTGGTCACATTAGAATTCTTAACTTCCAACAGGGCCGGAAACTCTTTTTGGAGGGTCACTGTTGCATGACTGAAGAGGCTTCCTCTAACCATATCCTGAAGTGCTTGGGTTTTATTATTGACGAGATTTTAAAGGACCCTAATTTGTTTTTGGACTTCCTCGAGATTTTTGGTTTTATAGAGATGGTGTACTAAGCTACACCATCTGGGATAAGAAACTACTACAACAGCATAATTACAAGGATTTTGATTTGGGGACTACTTTAAGCATTAATTAAGGATTAGATTCTAAACAGAGATTTTTTGTCAACTTTTAGATTCAAGTGTAGTCCTCCATTGAGTATATTTTTATTTCTGAACTCTCTCGTGCAGATAATCCACAATAAATGCATTCGACATGCTTATGCTCTTATGCAAATCTTTATTTTGGCAAGACCACTGTTCATATGAGCCTTGTAAAATATAAATATATATATCATTGAACCTAAAAACTTCAAAATTTTCAATAAGATACAATACAAATGCCGGTTAGTGCATTTTCTTAATAATACTAGTAAGTCGGATGTAAATTAAAAATAACCAGGTTAAATTCTTTTGTATAGAAGTTACGCTTTACAAACTGAACTGATCCCCCCCTTATTTGTATATCTGAATTCTTCTGCATTTTATTTGTATATAAAGTTTTTTCTGACAGTAATGACAACAAGATAAATAAAAAATGAAATCTACAGTCGCAAATTCAAGTTATTATGTGAGAACATTATTATTTTTTTAAATGAATATTTGTCTTGGATAATTTAAGTCATTAACCAGTTAAAACCGGTTTGAAAAAATTACGAGACTTTCTTTCTTTCTCTTTAATGATAATTTTTTTTAACTTTCATTTTCAGCTTTTCTAGCTGGCAAACAAAGTTTTGGAGCTCGATCAATTTTAAGATTTAGCCCCCCCCCCCCAAAAATTTCGATGAAGAGTTCACTATTACTGGAAGCTATTGTCTATGTTGTAAAATCGGATGAACGTAATGCAGATTGATATTAAAATTATATTCTAATGTTTACAGTATTTTGAGAAATACAATTTGTAAGAATGCGCTTATGATATCATTAAAGAATAAATATAAGTCGCGCCTTACAAAATTGAGATAGTTCAAACTGAAAGAGAATTAAAAAAAAAGATAATCTGCTGAGCGTCAGATTAATTGTTCAAAAGTAAAAAAATCGTAAATAAACTGGAAGATGACGTCATTTCATAAAACCGACAAACAAAAAGCAATTGATAATAAATTTAATTAAATATCTCAAACAATACTGGCAAAACAAACCTCAAATGCCAGGGGGCAGGTGACTCGCTATCTACCAATGAAAAAACGAATATTTTTTTTCTTTCAGGTTTCGGAGACACCAAAACCTCCTAACCGGACAATTTCGGAGACTCTTTCGGAGACAAGAACATTATGTTTTCACATGATTATAAAATGCGAGAACTTTGAAAGTCCTTATTGATTTTTGGTTGGTGAGAACAACGTGACATAGGCAAAAAAAAACATCTTTTATTTTTTAAAACTATAGTCGATGTTAGCTTTGTTCGACCGAATACAGCCTCAAAACTTACACATCTATTCGAAAACATTTGCCCAACTTTAATCATTTACACAACCAATATTTACATTTGCTCCTTTGGAATATTTTTAATAATAACTTCTTCCAACAATGAATTGTTCATTTTTTTAATTCAATGTAAATGAAATCTTATTCACTTTACTATGATTTTTTTCACAAAACTTAAAATACCATCCAATTGTATCGTATTCGATGTGTCTGCACATCATCACGTGATTCTGATTATCCACCGGGTGAGACATTTTTTAAAAATAAAGTCCATTGTTAACAGGTTAACTACATCTAAAGGCCAGATTCCTAAAAATGTGAATTGTTGTCGTTTCTTCCTTTTTAAAAATTAAACACAGAGTTGTCATCAATACTCTTCTAGCAGCAAAAGTGACATTTTCTATTTCTTTTTCTTTTCATGAGAGAATGTTTTTTTTTCCAAAGATTCACAGTCCGTTTTATATTATCTACTGCTTGGTAAGATGGAAATGTTCACAAAAAGGGCATTGCCTAAGCTTAAATTTTTCCTGAAAATCAAGATGATCAAGAGGTCATCTTTACTAAAAAGATATGGCTTCAAAAACCAACCACCGCAACTTTGTCGGGTAACTACTTAACCGTTAAAGCAACTTCGTGAAGCTTCGTCAAGCGCAGTCTTTAGTTGATAACATTGAAAGCTGTGAGAGAAGTTTTTCTGACAACAAGATTTCCATTTTGAATGAGATGAGTTGGATAAAAAGATGAATTTCTTCCTCATCAGACAGAGAACTGTAAGGAAAATTCGTCTAGATTGGGATTCGAAGATGGCAAAACAGCAACGGTAAGTCCTATTCATTATTATTTATTTATGTTTAATAATGTATCTATAAGTCAGTTATAATTTTGGATAATGGAAAAGAGCACGAAGGGATCTTTTTTGTATTCATAATAAAACATTTGAGTTCGTTCAGTAATACTGTGTTGAAATTTAACTATGGGTAATTTATAACGTATGCATTGTACATAAAAAGTTATTATATTATATAAAAAATTCCTTTTTACAGGAAATAAAATGATAACAAACAATAAAAATTTTAGACGATAAACTGAAACATCAATAATGATTTATGTCAAACTAAGTGAAATTGTTTAAATATACATCAGTGTTCAAACAAGCCATAAAATCATATATGATGTATGTATATTTAGCACACAACATTTGTTAGTGAGAGAACGTAATATTTAATAGGATAATTGATATCAGATTAAAAGGAATAAATAATAGAAATATTTTCTGTTGCAAATTCCTTTCTTTATTTCTTTTCTTTCATAGACATTCATTATTAACCCTCTATATCTTCATTTTATTATGTGCTTTTCCTATTTATTTCTATATATTTTTGGCACTATTTACGGTATATGTACTGTCCTACTAGAAATTCCAGGAAATCATATACCAGGGGGATACTTATTAATCTCAAATATACGTTTTGGCATGAATACGTCTTTAAATTTGCTACCATACAGAGGCAATCCAAAAAACCTAGAAATAATATCGTGGGATATAGTTTGGCGTTGTAGTTCCGAATCTATCCAATACACCCGAAATTAAATTGTACCACTGGATAACTAAAGGATCAAAGAATTTATTTCGGTAAACAAGGACAGTGACGCATCGCGCGCAGTTGAGGGGGAATCGCCTCCATTTTGAGGTTATTTTGCTGCGTATCGAGATTTGTAATTCGTATAACTTTTGACTCGGAGAAGCTACGATGCTCATTTAAGGTTTAATCGTCAGCTGTCGTCAAAATCTATCAATTGTAAATAAAAAATTAGTTTAATGTAGTGGCAATGAATATAATAAGGTGTTAGAAAAAAATATTATCAAAAATATATAATGTCAGCCTATACGCGTCGAAAAGCCAAAACAAAATACAGAGATCATGTGCGGTTGGAAAGGGTTCCTCAACAACAATTGAATAGTAATAATAAAACCTAAAATTATATCCGATTACGAGCCTGATCTTACTACTCCAGTTATGATAGTAAGATAATTTAATATTGATGTCTCACAAAATCGCTCATTGCGCGACTTCATGCTCAGCGAGTTCAATTGGTCTCATATTGAAACTTCTCCAACAATTTTAGGTAATACCCGTATTGATTTAACGTTTACCAGAAATCTCGATGTATCTTGTAAGCCATTTGTGTCGTACTAATCGTATTATAATTAATAAAATTATATTGTAACACAAAAAATTATTTATTTCCTAGCTTTTACACAAATAAAAATATTTTATTAAGAAAAATATAGCCCGCTACATAAACGTATTCAAGTACAACTCACGGCTGTGTCCATGACACAGCCACCGCAAGCTTTTTTATACTCAATAAGCAAGGAGAGATAAAAGTATTTTGTGAAACATTTCTTACATCAATAAAGGATCCACAACTGTCGTGGGGTAACTGGGATCTCCCATTTTGGTGGTGCCAACGGCATGTGAGATGGGAAGAATGGCGCCTCTTGCAATACACTCGTAATATTTGTCGCCTTTATTTACGAGATTTGTACAACCAGGATTGGGCTTATCGAATGCCTTGGCGCCAATTTTTTTCAGAGGTTCAGTCAGAAGTATTTGCTGACAGGTTTTCAAACCTATTAAAGAAAAATAAATAAATAAGTAAATAAATAAAATATGACAATAAGATAATTAAAAATACACCAACAAAAATAAACATTATTGAACAAATACGAAAAAAAGACTGAAATTGTCTGGGAAATTTAAAGCATCCATGTATCAAAATATATTCTAATACAAAGATAAAAGGTAGAAAAAATGATGTTATTGAAATGGTTTCATGAAATTAATGCCATAGTGTGCAATTAATGTGCAGCAGACTTTATGCAATTATTTTTAATATGACTTCTATATAAAATTTTTATATACTTTTTCAAAAGTCTCCGCATAAAAGTTTTATTTAGCTTTTCGAAAGGCTTCCGGCTAACATATTAATATAATTTTTTCAATACGCTTTCAAATAAAATTCTAACTAACTTTTTATTTTCTCATTAAACTCGGGAACTTGCAAAAAAATGTAAGTGTCAAAAAATTGAACTAGAGATTTTGGTAATTCCTATGTTTCCCATCTTCTTGAGCTCGAAAAAAACATCTTAAGAAATACGTCTGCCCGCTTGTCTAATCCAAAAATGCATTGAGCTGGACGGGTGAAATTTGGTATAAAATCTGGTCAGTAAAACTGGATACTTATTAATTTCTGGGTGAAATATGGCTTTTACACCGAGTTCGGAAATTTCTGTCACATTTTGAATGTCGATGTCCTGCCACAGGCGTAGCGCATCTTTACCATGACATAGGCGTCCTGGGTTTGACTCTTGCTTCGAACATAGTTGTTCTTTATCTGTTCTCTCTGTGAGATGTATGAATAGCCCCCTGTAAAAAGAAGCTTTAACAAGTGAATGTGATGCATGAATAACTAAGATGTATTCTTGTCGCTAGTTGGGGCTATTTAAAAACAAGAGATGCACCCTTGGTTTAAAATTTCTGACTGTATCAGCGAGGAACAACAAGTTTTGAATGAATTTCTTACAGAGAAAGCTTGTTTACCTTGCTATTTGAGTATTCATGAACGCAATAACCATAAAAAGTAGAGAGAGAGAGAGAGAGAGGGAGAGAGAGAGAGAGAGAGAGAGAGAGAGAGAGAGAGAGAGAGAGAGAGATTTACATTAAATCATACTCCAATATGTTGATCTGAAACAAATTTCAATAATCTCACAAATACTAGACTGTCTGTCGGCCAATGGATTTGAATACAGATAAAAACAATAATTAAACAATGCAACAACTTAAATAAATGAAATTTGTTGAATGTGAATTAATGTTTTTAAAATTTAAATAGCAGAGCCTTATTACATTTTAAATCAAATATTTCAAAATATTGACAGTTGCAACTCTGTACTTTAGCAAGTAAGCAAATACTATAACTCAAAAAATTCAAGGGCTTGAATAAAATGCGATATGGGATTTTTTAAAACTAAAATTTGTTGTTTTGTGCCAAATTTTGGTTTGAATCAGTAGATAAAAAATGATTAAAATGTATATTTGTTTGTTCACTACTTTACTAAGCACAAAGTATTCATACAAGAAACCCTGAAAATAAAAATCTGAATACTCGTGTAAGTGGTTTTCCAAAGTCACAAATTTCATGTACGAAAATGGGGAGGATTATAACATTATAAGTGAATGTACGAGACATTTTCAGGAATACTACTCTCAATGAATGACTGTACCTTCTTCCTGCAAGAAAAGAGTCTCTTATCGTCAAGCAATATTTTTTATTGTTAGTGCCTTAAGTCAACTTGATCATTTAGAAAAATATAACTAGCCTTATATTTCAGGACAAAAATACATCGAAAACAATAGATTTTTCCTTTAAAATATTTCACAAGGAAAATCCATATGGTAAGCTTCAGGTCCAAATTCACTTGATTATTCAATTTCCGATCTACTACCATTTGTCAAAAAATGATTGCCCAAGTCTCTGAAACCAAAATTTTTCCGTTCTGTATCTTCCAGAAAAAATCATAAATATCCCATTGTGTTTAAGTTTTTCAACTCTCTACGGGCCAAATTTTTGTTTTATTCCCCTAAAAAATTGTGGTAACGAAAAATCAAAAATTATAAACCTATGTATGCAAATGAAAACAAATTTTTGTGTTTAAACAATTTTATCGCGTTAGAATCATTGTGACTTTTAAGTCACACAAGCCTATAAAAGTAGCACTTCTGTGTATAATAGCTCATATGTGAAAGTCCATAAAACAATTTGCATTTGGTGCAATGCATAAATGTACATGAATCCATAAACATAGTTTGGTAATCACTGACAAAAGCAGAAATAATTTCATTTGGATCAAATAGTTTCGCGTCGTTTTACTGTCAACAGTTTGCACAGATATTATTTTGCTATTTCGGGTTGATGAGCTTAACAATGGCCATGAATACTAGTATTGGTTGTGTTTGCAGCGTCATAGAGTTAAGATTTATGCACCATCTCATGAAAAAAGCTATAATTATTTTGTAAAATGTCGATAAATTATAATGTGACCTGAAAGTTACACGGGTCCGTAAAGGGTTAACTTATCACCTAATAAATGAAGAGTCATTGAATGCAATGACTTACCATTCATAATAGCTTGGACATCTCTGTGGTCTGCCAGATAGTTGGGTTGGTTGGTTGGTTGGTTTGGTTTTTTTTTGGCACAAGAGCCAATCTTGGCCATACTGCGCCATCCATATGGTAAAGGTACAAAAAAGTTAATATTTGAAAACTTCGTATAAAATCAAGTAAAATTATTCATAAGATCATGTAAAGTAGCTAAAATACAGATAAAAATGAAACCACGACACCTTTGTCTGAGAAAAAACCTGAAAAAAGGGAACCATTTAAGTTAAATAAATGGTAAAATCTGTGTAGCAATTAAAAATTTAAAAATATTGGAATGGTAATTTTCCCCCAGCAATTCTGAAAGAGTAACATTTGATGAATGAAAAAAATGTTGTCGATGAGAGACAAAAGTTGGGCATTCAATCAAAATGTGATGAACTGTCAATTCACTGTGGCATGAGGAGCACATAGGTGCTCTTTCTCCGAAGAGGTAGTTGGGATCAATCAGTGGTTGAGCATAGGGATCGGTGGTTGAGACTGCAGCCGAACAGTCCCTTTGCTTTTCGGCTGTGTCGGCATTGCAGCACAGAGGAAAGTGGGCGTGTCTTTGTAATCTCCAAATATTTTTTCAAAAACCTGAAATAATAATAATAATTAAAAAATGGTTTGCTGTCCCAAATTTCAAATTAATTAAATTTCCTGTCCTAAAGCTTTCTTAAATGTAAATCGATGATATTGTTATTATTTTTAAGTCATTATTTGTTTTAATTAATTTAAGTCATTAACCATTTTAAACACGTTTGAAGCAATTCTCTCTCTCTCTCTCTCTCTCTCTATCTATCTCTCTATCTCTCTATCTCTCTATCTATCTATCTATCTATCTATCTTTCTATCTATCTATCTATCTATCTATAGAGAGAGAGAGAGAGGATATCCCACAGAGCTATTTTATTTAACCATCATCCGCCTTCTTGTCGTCCGAGTGTGGTTCAATATTACGAGGTCCGTCCCAAAATAACCCTATTTTTACTTTACAATGTCCTATTAATATAACTCAGTCAAAGAGATTAATTTTATTTTAATGGTTTAAATGATTATCACTTGATGATGAAATATTCTAAAACTCCTTTAATAAGTATAGATATTGAAGCAATTAAATTTGTAATCCAAGAATATGCTAATTAAAATTCAAATTAAGACATAATGCATAATATCTCGATATTTGTTCTAACGAATTATAGATACATTATTTTTATTATTGCAGTCTAGACATACTGCAGTTAATTGCAGAAAATAAATCTGTTTAAAGCTGTTTTGGAATTGCTTTAGGATATTGCGCATTTTATCCAATGAGCGTTCTCTCATCAATGGACTTTAGAAAAATATTCGTGTTTTGTCAAGTAGACTGTACATTATGCAGGATTGAAATGATAAACAAATTTAATATGAAGGATAAATTTAAGACATACGGAGGATAATTGATAACACTGATTCAAATACGTGTATTCTAACACATTAAAAAAATAAAATCTGTGGTAATAGATAATCAGTCATAGCTGGTGAATTTTCGATAATTGTAACGAATTATTTTACCTTTTTTTCTTTTATTTGTAAAAGTCTAGCTATAAAAAAATCAGTATATAGAAAGCTTTACGTAAAATGATCAATTTGGTAACTTTATTCCCCCAAATTCCGACAGAAGACTAAAAATTATATGTTTTATTGATTTGTCTTTTTTAGCTCTAACGTTGAGAAAATAGAACTTCCATTACTACTATTCGCAATTGTGACGTTTACTATAAAAAGTTTTGGAAAAATATGGAAGTTTTTCATTTAACCCTTTGTAAATTCACCCCGGGGGGATGCCACGAAATAAGGATGAGTTGCTTCTGGCATGGTGGTTCGATCTCGCCACCCTGGAAGGTACACTAATAAGTGGGAGTTTGACTTCTCCCATTGATGACGGGACGTTCTTCCTACGGGAAGGGCTGTACTGGGGCCGAGGATGGCTCTTAGGACTCAACCACAATTCCTGCCATTGCTGCTTTGCGGGGGTCTGGCCATTCAGTTTTATGGTTTATTTCGTGTGCCTATGGGCGGGTCTTAAAGTCTGGTATGACTAACCCTTTGCAAAATATTTACCTAGTACAAGGACTGGTTTGCTCAGAAATATATATAACTGTTTTAAGTTGAGTTTCAGCGAAAAGTTAATTTACATTTTTTTTACCATTCTGTAAGTATTTTTAACAATCAAAATTGAAAAATAACTATATATAACGTTAAAATGATACATTAACTTGAATGGTGAGTGAGAGGCCCCATCCAAGGGCAAAGGTTTGATGATTTCCAATGCAACATCTAAAATAGACAAGTAAACTAATAGAGATATCTGTTCGTATTTGACATATTTACTAAGGATACCGAATATCATCCTTAGCAAGTAATATTATCCACTTTTTAGTGTGCAGGTGTTGGGTGTATCATTTCAAGCAAAAGTATTTATGGAAGAAAGTCAAAGTGCACTGAACGAGGCAGCAAAATTTGAAAGAGGAGGAAAAGTTAATTCTCCAAAGAAAAAGATCGCAGTCAGAGTATATATAGAACTCAATTAAGACCTGCAAATTCCCTTTTCAAAAACAGCAACAACAACAAAAAATGCACATATATATCTATAGTAGCAATTAAAAAAAGCATTTGCGACTCATGTGAATATAAAGTTGGCTTGCAGTGGTATCACAATCAAGCTTAATAAAAAACGTATGAGAAAAATATGATACATTATTTGTTTTTTCCCCCGCAATACGAAGTCATTGTCTGGAAAAGGCTATCACAAAATTATATTTCTTAAATTTCTATCCAATTGTTAAATGTGGCATAGATATTGCCATAAATTGGTAAGAGTATCATAATTTTCTGTCGATTCTATCATCACTACAGAAAACTGAGTCATTGGGAATGACTAAATAGACAATTTGACCGAACTATCTGCATTCTATGGCACAAACATTGCTTTATCTGGATAGACAGTTTTCTGGGATTATAACAGTTCAGTCCTTACATATAGAGCTATCAAGCTATATTTAAAAACATTACTTAAGCCTACATCTTGTATATTGGTCCCAGTGCCCGTATTTCGATACGAATGGAGTACTATGATTTCTTTTGAAAAAAGGAATTTGTAGTCAATTTCCTCCTTCTTTATCTTTAATAAAATATTTCACAGATTATTTATAAATAATTGTTTAGACATTCGGCGCTCCTATAATTTAATTCTCCGACGCATATATATGTATTCCTACACAGGTACCTATACACATATGATAAAGATGCTCTACACTTTGCGAATGAAACTTTTTGAGTTCATTCATTGTGTTCTTGACATTATATTCTCTACGTGGATATTTTATTCTCTATTCTGTTCATTGCCATTTATATGTTTTTATACTTTGAAACAGTAAATTATTTTTGCAATAGCTCAGCCTCAACTAATTAAGATTTTGTATATAAACACAAATAGATAATTTTAATGCTTACGCCTGGTTTGAAATTTATTTGATCTCTAGGAACAATCAAATGGAACTCCAGAAAGTACATCTCGTATTTAGGAAAGTCGTATGGATTCGTTTTATTCAGATTTTTCAGGAACGATAATACAGAAATGATTTCTGATGATGCCAAAATTCCTGAAAGAAAATATAATATATTAATTGCATCATATTAAAAACCCAGATACCAAAAATGCATAATGAAAAAAAAAAAAAACATAGCTGATTAAGAAATTTACCTTTTCTTTTGTAAATATACTTTTCAATGTTACTATTGTTTGATAGTCTCTGCTCCACTGTTTTAACGTTGGGATTATTTATTTGATAATTTAGTGGAACAACAGCAAACGATTGTAAATTCTTCCCAACAGGCAGATCGGCCACGACTGGAATCTGGAAATAAGAATCAACGAAATGAAGCCAAATATTCATTGACATGATATGATTAACATAAGCTTCGTTATTATAAGCTTTCGATTGAATGAATGTTCATAATTACCATTATATTTTAAAGAACGCTGCAACTACTGCCTTACTACAGCAGTGCATA
>JAOUZG010000273.1:3734218-3746304 GCA_026289955.1 Argiope argentata
TATATATATATATATATATATATATATATATATATATATATAATATATATTCTATCACTTTAATTGGTTTATCTTGATTTCTGATATATTTTTCTGATTCTGATTTAATCCTATAGTGCATTGTGTAGCAATTTGGTAACACGTTTTTTATTTCCATTTATAAGCTTCATGTGAATGTTCCAAAAGGCAACGATGAGAGTTTGGGAATGTTTTTTCAAACACCTTTTAGTAAATATTTATTGAAAAGACTGACATATGGCAATAGCTCTGTAAGGATTCGATTTAATCTGGAAACTTGGGAAAATATCAAGATGTATGAATAATTCTACCAATTAAAATACAATCAAAAACGCATTTTTTTCGACAGTAAAAATATATTAATCAAAAGGGACCTTTAATTTTAAAATAAAATTGTTATGATGTGATTTATGTCAGTGAGATATTATTTAATTCATAAAACAGTCATTTGGCCCATTTTAAATTTTTAAATTTCACGAAAAAAATAAATTAACCTTTTTTTTAAAAATAATTTTCCTAAATTACATGCAGCTATTCACAACACATATATTTTTTAAAAATAAAAAGCAGTGCATTTATTTGAATAATTTCTTAAATTTTCTATCGCATCTTAAATGAAATTCATCGTTGTGATAAACTTAAAGTCCATACTGTACAGTCTTATGCTTGTTCTGCTTGTATTATCCATGGACTTCCATAATGAATTTCACTCTCATCTCATCTCATCACAGTACCATTAGAAACGTATTTGATCTTGCAATTCGACTTTTAAAAGCATTATATATTTTTTGGCATTTGAGCTCCACTTTTCATTTCATAGATAAACTGTACAAAAAATGAACAGAAATTTTCTTCCTCAATTTTCAATTATAGAAAAAATATTTATACCAAAACTATTAACTATTTGGAATAACGAAAATGATTTGAATTTCATTACCATAATTAAATTTCTTGCTGAAAATAACACACAAAAAATGTTTTTAAAAAGGTATCAAAATTTAGAAAGGAGTTGCTTGTAAATACATTTGATATGAAGATAAAATTTTTAAATGGGAAAATAATGAAGAATTATTTTTAGAGAATGATATTTTTGAAAAATGTCACAGAAAGTAAGCAAAATATCAGTTAAATTGACATATTAATTAATTTTTTTAAATCTCTGAAATGCTCCTCCAAATTTTATTCGGACAAGACTTCTAACATGTAGAGTATGGACAAACAGACACTTAAACACTGACACTCATTCTCCCTTATTTTTTAAAAATTTGTTTGATTGAATTATCCGTCGATGGTGAGCTCAGAAATGTATTAAATTTTGCCTTCGAATTAATTTACAATTTTTATACTATTTAGTTGCAAATCAATTAATTGCAAATTGCTATTAATTCAATTAATTGCAAACAATTCGTTAATTTCTTTCAAGATTAATAGCTTTTTGCTCAATCGCAATTACAGAGTGATATACTAAAATTCTTTCGGAAGTATAATTCTCCTAAAAACTAAAAAAATACGTAAAATATATTTTCATACAGATGACAATTGTGTCTGTTCTAGAAGTAGCATACCGGTAAAAGGCTCATAATTAAAATAAAAAAGTATTTAAATAGCTGCCAATGTGCTAGCCAATCAAAAAATCTTGCATAGACATTCGTACAAGATGCAAAAGAGGTTAAAGACAGACGAAGAAAATAAAAAAGGCGGAATAAAAAAAATAAATAAAGGATCAGGCATAAAAAGAAAATACGAAGAAAGTCTAAATGGCTTAAGCTGGAAAATTTGCATAATATTCCACAGTAACAGTATCTTTGAAACATAACTAATAAATGATAAAACTTACCAAAAATTAGCAATTTAAATTTAGAAAACAGAAAATAAATAAAAATAAAAGAATTTTTTTACAAGAGAGAATTAAAAATATATCTGTGAAAAAATATTTGTATATAATATATTATTTTTGTAAAAAAAAACATTTGTATAAAATATATATGCTACCATTAATGTATGAAATCCGTTATTTCATAGAGTATCTAGTTATTCCATGAAATAACTGATCTTTTCCGTTAAAGTGTAAAACTCTCTTGTATTTCATGGTTTAACTAGTTATTTAATAGAATGACGATCTGCAGCCCGGTAAAGTGTAAAATAATCTATATCGTATATCTCGCACGACAAAAACATTTACCTTCCACCCCTTCAGGGATTTTTAAAAATGTTCGTGTAAAACCCAGTATGTCCACAAAAAAATGTCTTTTGTTTTAGAAATAATGTTCTTTGTAATTCCAAATGTCATTTTAGTTATCCTTGTTGTAACGAATGATTGTATTGTACGTATCCATAAATACCATTTATACGCTGCATAAATTAGATAAATTGCTTCTTTTTCATTTTACTTGTCTATCATTAGTTTATTTATAGAATAACTAGTTATTTCATTTTAGATAAATTGTTTATTTTACACTTTAATTGTCTCTCATTTGTAATTTATAAAATACGTAGTTATTTCATAGAATAACTAGAATAAGTATCAAATTAATAACATATTAAAATCATAGGTAAGTATCAAATTAATAACATATTACACACTTTAAAGGACATGATCAGTTATTTCATGGAATAATTAGGTATTCTATAAAATAACTGCATTATGTACTTTAATGGTAACATATACAATATATTGTAATATAACAGAAAATATATTGTAAAAATATAGAACGTATTTATAAAAAGAATTAAACATAATTTTCAGCCGGAGTTAAAATTAAGAGCACAACGATCATTCACGAAAGACAATTACCAATTTATTACAATTCCTTATTTCAAAACAAACGATAATAAAGTTTAAAAAAAATCCGAATAAAAAGTGCTGAGAAATGAAAGGACATCAAGGTCGTTCTTTTGAACTAGTGATAAGCTAATGGGTTGTGGTAAACCATTGATAACCTAATCTGAAGTAAACTAATGAATAATTAATCCTTCTATCGAGTGATAGCTAAAGATAACTGAGGATCATGATCTGATAACATTATGTCAAAACAAAAAGTGAGAAATAAAAAGATGCATTGAAACTTGAAGAAATTTTATTTAAAGAAGAAAAGCTCTGTGTAGACAATCGAAATATCAATTACGCTTCGCTTGTGCCAATTACTTCCTTCTGTCTTTTGTTCAAAAACAAAACTAATCAAACGAGAGAAAAAAAGAAACAAAAATAAAACTGTATGGAATTTTTTGTAAAGCTTTCTTAAAATAATAAAACGAAATTACCTAGCAAAAAATCATTATCTAATACAACTCAAAATCCTTTTTAGATGCAGCAATGTGTTAACCCTTTGCACTCTGACAAATAATTAGATGCAAAATTATTTACCTAATACAAATATTTGTTTATTGTTATGAAAAATAAATATATATAATTCTTTGAAGTCGAATTTCTTTGAAAAATTAATTTACATCTCTTAAACATTATGTGGGCGTTTTTAACATTTAAATTTGAAAAATAAATAATTAAAACGTCAAAATGATGCACAGTCTTAAATGTCGAGTCACACTCGACATCGGACCGCAAAATGTTAATGTTGTAAAAGTTCAGTGAAACTAACTCAGCTTTCTGAAAGAAAACAATAGTTAAAATTTAGCATGTATCATTGCGAATGATACTGAATATGCTTGATAAAGTGAAGAACATTTAAATATACATTAGATTGAATTACAAAAAAAGTCGTTTGTTAGTCCAGTGCAGTCTTTACTTACTTTGAGCTTTTGCAGGTCTTTTTTAGGCCCTATACCGGAAAGCATTAGGAGTTGAGGAGTCTTAGCGGTTCCTGCTGAAACGATTACTTCTCGTTTGGCTTTCACAGTGTGCTCTGTGCCATTATAATCGAACACCACTCCAGTGGCTTGCTTTCCTTCGATCTTGATCTATTTATTGGAGAAAGAACTTTAATGTTTAAGATTTTAAAATAACATCATGGTTCAAATCTACTTTAATGCACCTCTTGACATCACCAAGAATGCCAGCAATGCCAAATCACAAAAGTAACAAGTATACAAATCACCAAAGTAAAAAATAATTAAATTAAGAAGAAATTTAATGAGCTTATTTGTTCGATTACCATACTAACAAGAAAATCAAAGGATACATTAGGGCAGATTTAAACCTATTTTTTTCAATTTCTTAAGTTTATTACTTTTATTTTATTTCATGGTACGCGGGACGGATTTGACTTTGTTATGGAACTTAGCTTTACCACAAAAACTTGTGCCAAAACCATATTTTTCTGATTTTTTTTAATGTTAATTTATTTTTCTGTCTTTTTTTCTATCTATTATCTCTTAAGTAAATCCTATTCCTACACAATAGAAATGTCAAAAATCATCTTTAAGCACTGCTATTTTCTTAGTGATTATCATTAAATTGCTAATGTACTTAATTATTAGTTCCAGAAATAAAGAACTTCGTGTTTTAATGCTTCATCACTAGTTCAGAAATCGACAAATGCACTAAATTGCGAGGCACAAAAACCACGTGGGTGGGAGTTAGAGAATAAAAAAATAAGTATTAGCTGAATTCACAACTTTTCTTAGGGTCAATAGTTTTCATGCTGGGAGGGGGAGGGAACAATCTTAACACCTTCATTTGAGACTAAACGGCGATAAAGTGTCGGGGAGAACACCCCCGCCAGGTCTATTTGAAAAGTTTAGTCAATCGCCAAACAATGAAAATGCATCACAACATGGCATGGCATCATAACATATAATGTCAAAAGATAAGTACATTTAAGTTTGTCAAGTGATTGGGATCTCAAGTGAAGGAAATCAGTTGTTCTTGAATAATAAAACATGATTTCTTAGGTTTTGATATTACCTTTTTGACATACGCAGAGGTCACAATATCAAGATTTGGACGGTATTCTGCTGGTACGAGATATGCTTTAGGAGGACCGCATCGCTGGGAATTCCTGATAGTTGCTTGGAAATCATAAAAACCTGGAAGAAGAAAAAAATCATTATGCAATAGCTTTCTTTTTGCATACGAAACAGTGTTCTTTTTTTTTTAACATTACGAGTCAGATGAGTAATATCATGAAAATAAATTGAATTCACTGCCGATTCTGATAGTTCCTTAAAAATAATAAAACTCTGCAAAATGCAAAAAAAAAAAAAATGCGCAAAACATTTAAAAAAATAATTAGCGTTTTTTTTTTAAAAAAATTATAAATCGGATGATTAATAACATGAAAATAAAATAAATTTGCTGGGAATTCCTCATAATATCTTGAAAAACACAAAAACCTGAAAGAGAAAGAAAGTGGAATGCGCAACAGTTTTCATTTTCAAAAAAGCAACGTTTTTTTAAAAAAATCACAGTTGTATGACAAATATCATGAAAATAAATTTTATTTGCTGGGAATTCCTGTTAATTGCATGAAAATCATAAAAACATGAAAGAGGAAAAAGTAAAATGAGCAATATTTTCTTTTTTATACAAAGTACTTTAGTTTTTTCCTAACAAACTTAATGACAACATTGCGGAAGTAAATAAGTTCCATAAATTTAATAAAAAGAAATTTCATAAAATTATAAATTTATAAAGAAACGAGAAAACTTCTTTTATCATTGATTTTTTAAAATTAATAATTCATCTTAATTTCTCGTATTCAAACATCGAATGATAATTATTTTGAAAAGCACCAAGCATGTTTCATATTGAAAGAAGTTTCAGAAAAATATTTTTATGTTACTGAGCGGAACTAAGTAGGTTTTTTCTGCCATTTTTTCCCCATTATTTCTTTATAATAGTAGCTTTTTATGGAGATAAGGGTTAATTCTAGAATACCCCTATAAAATTTATAAATTAAAAATGGTTAATAAATAAATGAGAAAGATGGAATCTTCATAATAAATTCAAAAGTTTTTGCTGTTGTCTGCATGTGAAAAGAGAGCCCTTTTATATGAAATTATCTATTGTCTGCAGAAATCTTCTAATCCTCTTTTTAACTTTGTTTTCGTAAAATTTCATAAACCAGTGTGGACAACTTTTTTTTTATGTCGGTTTGAATCCGAAACTTATGTCGGTTTGAATCCGAATGGTAAAAAAAGAAGAAGAGTGAATTAACCAATTTTTTAAAACTGATATGGAGAGTTTTAAAGAGTACACAATTCCATATAACTAGTTAATTAATTAGATTAATAACGTCTGATAAAGGCTGAATACTTAATTCATTAATATTATAAAAACGAAAAAAAATCTAATACTTCCGAATTATCAAAAGAACTCTTTTCAATGTTTGAAAATTTAGAGACTTTTCCGTAAAATTTGAAGAGTTTGAATGCATTTTGATGCCAAATCCTTTACCTGAGAGTTTCGGCGTGTTCGGATCTACAACTTTGTAACCAAACATTTTGGCCGAATCAAAAATCGGTTTTTTGATTATCGATTGGTATCTTGGCTTTGTTATAGTTACGGGACCACCAAAGGAATGATAACCTGAAAACGAAGAAAAAGAAAGATGATGTCGTGACAAGCGGTTTTAATATAAATATTTTAAGCACGGCAAAAATATCTTTAATCTAGAATGATTTAAAGAGGGGACCTGGAACATTTATGTAAGATATTAGAAACTATTTGGGCTTTTCTCAATTAGCCGGTAGCAAGAGAAAACTCGCCGAAGAAATTTGGCGGAATTCTATATTATTTGGCGATTTAACTAAAAAGTACCCAATTTGTTGAGGACTTGCGACTTAAAGGGTTGCGAAGCTTCTCTTGTTTTAAAATGTGTTTAGTTATTGTGTAGAAATACTATATGAGTATTCTATATTACTATGTCCTGAAGGAATATTGAAATGCTATATTACTGTATCCTGAAATTTTTATGATGTCTTGTATATTTATTTGATTTATGGGTATTTATTTTTTTGCATCTTTATAGATAGATCACCTGACAAATCGATAACACACACACTCGGGCACGCATCACATTGAATTATCAAAAATTTATTGAATTATTAATTAATGATATAAATTATTAATTAATAAAATTTAATCATTTCAATACTATTTTTTGAATTATGTGAAAACAGAAATCTTAAATAATAGTTCTTAAATAAACCATCGATTCTAAAACGAACTATTTATTTTAAATAAGAAAAGTAAATGATAATAATGATAGAATTAATCAGGAACTATATGATTAATATTATAAAATAGTTAATATTATTGCTGTTTGGGGCCTTTATAAATTTTTGTTTTCGAATTTATGAAAGTTGTATTTTTGTTTTCCAACAATAATCTTCCATAAACATCAGTGCGACCACTGAGAGCATCAGGTACACGTATTCGATCGGTAATAACGACGAACTATTGCGTCAAGAAAACGATATTTTTTATACCATAGTGGTACGTTGATCTATTAAATATGACATAGTTTAGCTAAACTTGGATCTTGTGCCATAATAATCCAAGAGTTTACTAACCCCCTAACCAAACTTCTTCATCAATTAACAACTATTTTTATCAATGGTAGAAAACATATGAATACCTTCACTTGAATGTTAAAAGTTTTTAAACAAAAACAAAGTACATTTTATGGAAATCAGATCATATTCATACTATTATTTCGTGAAATATCATTATAAAGTACATAAAACTGATGTAATAAACTATTTATTAACAATAAGGAAAATTTATACTTACTATTGAAAGCGTGTTACAAAAGTTTTGTAACACGCTTTGTTAAAAAAAATAATAATACAATGGGGAAACAGTACTTTTCAGCTAGCCGGGGTCAAACGAAAAATAGCCAAACAGTGTAGAATTACGTCAAATTTCTTACAGCAATTTTAAAGCGAAAAATTACCAAATAATGTAGAATTCCGCCAAATTTCTTTAGAAATTTTTTGTTTGCGCCTGGTTAACGGAAAAGTACAGGGAAACAATACTAAATGTATAAACTGTGCACTATTATTTCATATACAACATCAATAACTTACAGTATGTTAATCAGGATAATTTTTAAACTAATTTCATTATTACCTAAAAATAAAGGCAAAATAATATCGTTAAAAGCACTACTGTTAAAAAATATTTTTGAAAGAAAGTGTTGAAAAACTTCAAAGTATACCATCCTTCAAGTATTCCGGATCTCTGTTGTCTTCAAGCTTCATGAAATAGGGAAAGACATCCCTGCCACTCCATCCTTTACAGCCTTGTTCCGCCCATTTGTCGTAGATCTCCATCGCACCCCGAGAGTAGATCAAATCATTGTAGGTGCTGAGCCCACCCAACACTTTGCCAGCAGGCCAAGGTACTTGCTGGCAGAAGTTAATGAAATTATACATGGAAGTTTTTTACAAGAGTTCAAATATTAAAAAAAAGGAATTCGTATTTTAAACATTAGAGCGGTAATCCTACTTTCTTGGAAGATTTTTTTTGTGAATAATGATCAATATACCCTGAATAATTCTTCTTGGTCAACGTCTGAAGCTTCCAGATACCGGAAATTTAACATGTATTGTTAATTTCGTTAATTCTTCCTTAATTAAGAACATCAGTCCCTATTAAATTTTAAATTAAGGGATTTCCATAAGCCCAATAAAACATATGATTTGTTATAAAAAAGGATTAGATAACTTTTATTACCTTATGTACCACATTTTTATCAATGACTCGGGTTTCATAAGTTAATTAAATTGGAAACAAAAGGCATTTTTTCCATTCTGTGTGTTGATTTATACAAAGTTGCACATCTATATCTTACAGTAATTGCATTGCCAAGTTAAAAATTTTTTTAATGCATTTTGACATTTAATTGCCGAGAAAGAGCCAAAACAAGAACAACGTCACCGATTTGTCAGCCCGAATTTCATTTAAATAAAATACATATAATGGTCACTTTTAGAGGTATTCAGAACGTGTCATCGTGGGTGAAGATTAAATCGTAGACTCACGGTTACTATAAGGTGCCGGTTCACAGATCTCTTCTAAAGTCATATTACTTCTTAAACCACCCCAATTTAGTGTCTTCTGTCTCGTTTCATGGGACATTTTCTTGGAATGAAGAAGTTGGATAAAAAATAAAATGCTTCTTTGTTTAACCACTTGACATACGAATTTATTTAACTTTCTAATTAGATAACTCTTCCTATTTTGGTAATTTATAGTTAATTTGATTTTTTTAAATAATATATGGAGCATTTGGGATACCAAATCGTTTTATATTGATTTTTTCGTATTTAAATATTTAATTATGTGACTTAATTGCAGACAAGAAAATAAAAATTCAGCAATTCGATGGGCGTGTCAGACACGTCATTGGAATGCGAAGTGGTTAAGGGACAAAGTTCTTCAAATTCTGAAGAGTTGCAAGAAAGCTGCTCATAATCTGAATGTACACTTTTATTTGCACTATAGCAAAAATAAGTAATTGCATAACATCGGGCAAACATCTTTTGCTCAGTCATTTATCTCGGTGAATTCCTGGACAGTAGTCAATGCTCGATGCACAGGTCAGAGTGATGAGTTGAAATATGCCTCGAAATGTGCATTTACGCATTTCAAATCATATTATTTTAGAGAATGTCAAAACTAATTCAGTTATTGTTCTTTTGTTATATGCATATTTTAAACAATTTACAAAAATAAACAGTGAAATTGCAAGCATCTGAAAGTCAATAATTTCAACGTCATCAGAAGGAATGCAGTAACATAGCATCTAAAAGTAAATAGTATATTACAAATAAACAATTTATAAGAACAAATAGTAGCTGGCAGTTATTTCTCTCTTTATGTTGTTTATTGCGTTGTTAATCCAACAATGACCGATGCTATCATATGGACGATCAACTAGTGCCTTATTAAATATTACTGCTTGTCAAATTATGAAAACACTACCCAAGTCTGAATAATATATAGGGTATGCCAAAATAATAATAACAAATGGAACGTGTTATTTCTTAACTGTTTCTAATAGATATATACTTCTAGCTGCAAAGTTTCATCAAATAAAGTATCAAAATATAAGAAAATATTTAAGCTTCTATAGCAACAAATAAAATTAAATTAAAATTAAATTTTTATACAGCTTCTTTTAGCAAAAAAATATATCAATAAATGTAATTTTTTTAATATCAAACCAAATTTCATGCTTCTATCTGTAAAATTTACTGAAATATTATAAAGCAAACTTATGAAACATTTTATCATATCTTTGACCGGTATATAAGTTGGACATTTCGCTCTAATATTCAAATATAATTTATTTATTAGGATAGATTATTAAAAGGAAGGGAGTAATAATAACCAGGGAATAATAATGCATTTATCAATTGTCATTAAATTAGAAAATGATTAGTAATACATTAATTACAATTAACAAAACTTGTAAATATGTGGATTTCTGATTTCTGATTTAAAGAAAAACCCTTTAATTAATCAGCAAATATAAAGTATTTCATTAACGATTAAAAATTTGAGCAAGATATATATAAGGATAGTGCGAACTAATATGAGAAATTTAAAAAGAATTGAGCAGAATTTAACGGGGCCGTGGGTTAGAAACCGAACTGTTCACATGTAAAATATTATAAAATTCCTTAATTATATTTAAAAAAAAAACTGTATTAACATCAAGTGTTATCCACTACAAATTTTAAAATAAGGATGTTTGACTTTGAGTTGATGAATAAAAAATATTTAGTTAACGATTGAAAATTTGAACAATATATATATATGAGAAAGTGAACTAATAGTAGGAATCAAATAACTGAAAAAATCTGCAATGGAGTTACTAGAAAAATTATTCTATTGGCTGATTTGGTTTATCAAAAAGGTGGTTATTTGGTGACAAACTGGAGAAACATATTAAAGTAGATTTCTGTCTCTTCAATTTAGGATGCTGACATTAGTCCTGAATAGCATTGAAGCAATAGAAGAATATTATTACAATAGAAGTCAGAAAATAAGCAAAAATATTTGAAGTGTTTCGAACCTCTGATTCGAAACATCGTAACATGACATTAATTTAGATGCGTGTCTTCGTCTAGCTTCATTACATCATTTTTTTTCTATGCTATGCCCAACGATTTTTTGCATCATTTAATTTTCAGAAAAGATGCCGCCCTAAAAACTTGTATTAAAAGATTGTTTTAAGTTTCCAAATTTGTTAAAACGTTAGATTTTGAAGCTCATCCCTGGCTAATCGCAGAACTATTAAAATATTCCTATTGATTCATTTCAATCTTGTGATTGTAGAAAGTGATTGTATATAGGTAAAGGAAGTCACAAAACTGTGTTTGAAGCTAAAATTGAATTAAAATTGCCTATTGTAGAATATAGCAAGGGGATGTAACACATGCTCTTCTGCATCCTAATAGAATTGAGTATTCTTTCCTTAATCCAATCAACGAATAACGAGTTGTGAAATCTAAAGTTTGAAAAAATTATTTATCTTTACTTCGTGACTTTAAAAATTTTTTTTAAAAAAAATAATATTAAACCGAGTTTGTTCTTTAAAACCAAAACCCTAGTGAGGCAGAATTTGCATGTGTTAAAATGAAAATGCTAAATTTATAATATCAAGATGAATTACCCTGTTTTTGAGAGCATTGCCTGTGTGCTTCTGCGGTGTCGTCTTGTACTGCCAGTCTATATCGCTGTTGTAGAAGTATCGAGACACGCCTGGTATATCGGTCACCAGGGGAGGGGTCTGTCCAGCTTCCAGTAGCAACACATTCACACATGGTAGCTCAGAGAGGCGTCCGGCGACCACTGAGCCCTCGGATCCTCCACCCACTGTGCAGAATCAAAGACAACAAAAAGAAAAAATATAATAATTTTTATTTAATATTAATTTGAAATACCGATTATTTCAAATTAATTCAAATAATTGATATTATTTGAATTACCAAATAATATTTAATTAATACCATTAAATGGTGGTTATTTAATACCATTAATGGTACCTCATCTGGTGGATAAATATTTTGAATATTACATTCCAGATATGAATTGATCATGTTAGGTCTCCATATTTTAAACCCCGTAAGGCTTGTTCAGGATCCAAATTGTATGACAA
>JAOUZG010000273.1:3827649-3863625 GCA_026289955.1 Argiope argentata
CCTTCTTTTCGAACATTATTTGAAAGAAAAAAGCTATATTGACTGTGAAATTATCCTTAAAAATATATTTCAAAATGTGAGAATTTCTTTGAAAGTACATAGAATTCTTTTCAATTTTTTGTGTCCAGTTCATGCACATGCGCAAAACGCCGCCATATTCTTAGCATTGTGCTTTTAGACCAGGATTTCATTACATTTAAAAGTAAAATTTTATGGTCGTTTTAAGATAATAAGAACACACCGGTTCGTATGCGATGTGTGGCATGGTCCACAAAGCGACTGTTCGAATCTAGCTTTTTGAAGGTCGTTGGTTCGAGTCTCTAAACCGCTAATTTGGTCTAGATATTTTTTAATATTTTTATAAATTATTCTAAAGACCAAAGCTATATTGACTGTGAGATAGCCCTAAAAATATATTTCAAAACTCAAGAGTTTCCTTGAAGATACATAGAATTCTTTGCACTTTTTTGTGCCAAGTTCATGCACATGCGCAAAACACCGCTGTAGTCTTAGCATTGTGCTTTTAGACCTGGATTTCACTACATTAAAAAGTAAAATTTTATGGTCGTTTTAAGACTCTAAGACCCCGCCGGTTCGCAACCGATGTGTGGCATGGTCGGCATTGCGACCATCAAAAAAATAGATTTTTCTAAATCTAGTTTTTTGATGGTCGTCGGTTCCAATCTCTAAACCGCTAATATGTTGTCATTATTTGTTTTCATTATTTTTGGACATTATTCTAAAGACCAAAGCTATAGTGACTGTGAGATAACCCTAAGAAAGATATTTCAAAATATAAGAATTTCTTTGATAATAAATAGAATTCTTTTCAATTTTTTGTGTCAAGTTCATGCACATGCGCAAAACGCCGCCGTGTTCTTAGCATTGTGGTTTTAGACCAGGATTTCACTACATTATAAAGTAAAATTTTATGGTAGTTTTAAGATTCTAAGACCCCACCGATTCGTAAGCGATGTTTGGCATGGTCGACGGAGCGACTGGGCGAATCTAGCTTTTTGAAGTCGTTGGTTCGAGTCTCTAAACCGCTAATTTGGTCTAAATATTTTTTTATTATTTTTAAAAATTGTTCTAAAGACCAAAGCTCTATTGACTGTGAGATAGCCCTAAAAATATATATTTCAAAACTTAAGAGTTTCCTTGAAAATACATAGAATTCTTTGCGATTTTTTGTGTCAAGTTCATGCACATGCGCAAAACACCGCTGTATTCTTAGCATTGTGCTTTTAGACCAGGATTTCACTACATTAAAAAGTAGAATTTTATGGTCGTTTTAAGATTCTAAGTCTCCGTCGATTCGCAAGCGATGTGTGGCATGGTCGACAGAGCGACTGGGTGAATCTAGCTTTTTGATAGTCGTCGGTTCGAGTCTCTAAACCGCTAATTTGGTCTAAATATATATTTTCTTTTTTTCCCCTTTTTTTTAGCATTATTTTAAAGAAAAAAGCTATATTGACTTTGAAATATTCCTTACAAATATATTTCAAAATTTAAGAATTTCTTTAAAAGTACATAAAATTCTTTGTAATTTTTTGTGTCAAGTTCATGCACATGCGCAAAACCAGGCCATATTCTTAGCATTGCGCTTTTAGACCAAGATTTCATTACATTTAAAAGTAAAATTTTATGGTAGTTTTAACATAATAAGAACACACCGGTTCGTATGCGATGTGTGGCATGGTCGAAAAGGCGACTGGGCGAATCCAGCTTTTTGAAGGTCGTTGGTTCAAGTCTCTAAACCGCTAATTTGGTCTAAATATTTTTTAATTATTTTTAAAAATTATTCTAAAGACTAAAGCTATATTGACTGTGAGATAACCCTAAAAAATATATTTCAAAATTTAAGAATTTCTTTGAAAATACATAGAATTCTTTTCAATTTTTTGTGTCAAGTTCATGCACATGCGCAAAATGCCGCCGTATTCTTAGCATTGTGCTTTTAGACCAGGATTTCACTACATTAAAAAGTAAAATTTCATGGTCGTTTTAAGATTCTAAGACCCCGCCGGTTTCGCAAGCGATGTGTGGCATGGTCGGCGGAGCGACCATCAAAAAACTAGGTTTTTCTAAATCTAGTTTTTTGATCTTCGTCGGTTCGAGACTCTAAACCACTAATTTGTTGTAAATATATTTTTTTATTATTTTTAAAAATTATTCTAAAGACCAAAGCTATATTGACTGTGAGATAGCCCAAAAAAATATATTTCAAATCTTAAGAGTTTCCTTGAAAATACATAGAATTCTTTGCAATTTTTTGTGTCAAGTTCATGCACATGCGCAAAACACCGCTGTATTCTTAGCATTGTGCTTTTAGACGAGGATTTCACTACATTAAAAAGTAAAATTTTATGGTCGTTTTAAAATTCTAAGACTCCAACTATTCGTAAGCGATGTGTGGCATGGTCGACAGAGCGACTGGGTGAATCCAGCTTTTTGATAGTCGTCGGTTCGAGTCTCTAAATCGCTAATTTGTTGCAAATTTTTTTTTTTTTTTTTTTTTTCCTTTTATATTTCAACATTATTCTAAAGACCAAAGTTATATTGACTGTGAAATATTACTTAAAAATATATTTCAAAACTTAAAAATTTCTTTGAAAATATATAGATTACTTTGCCGTTTTGTGTGTCAAGTTAAAAAATGTATTGATTTTTTTTTTTTTTTTTTTAATTTTGATTCCCTGGTTCATGGACATTCGCATAAAGTCATCCTATTTGTAGCAATGTGGTTTTAAATTATGATTTCACTACTTTAAAATTTAAATTTTATTTTCTTATTTAGTATCAAATATCCTAGAGACGCTGAGGCGATATCTGGTGTGGTTGGTTGAGAGTGTGGACTATTACATATTTTTTACTGTACGTTAGTTCGAGTTTTAAACCCTCTAAATAATTCTAAATATTTTTCAATTTTTATTTATTTTACCTATTATTCTAAATAACTATTCTATATTATTTTTCAGGGCCGGGATGGCCTGGTTGGTAGAGCGTTGGACTCGTACTACTTAGGTTACGGGTTCGAAGCTCACCGACCAAAACAATCCCCGAGTGTAATGGCGACTGGCGCTCGTTAAATCTGTTCGTGGTCGCAAAGTCCTCCATATCGAGAGTAATATCACTGGGGGTACTGGGCCAGGGGTGATCGTTCCCTGTTCCAGGTCTAAATTACGATCTGAGATGAATGAATGATTTGCGTGAATGTATTCCGCCCCCTAAAAAGGGTTGTGACGTGTGTGTAGCTAAGTCGTACTCTTGGCCCTAGATGGCGCTACTTGTAAAACAAGAGACGTATATTTCCGGCTTAAATTCTGCTGATGTATCAGCGGGGCTTGTCCATGGCAAGTGCTATAAGTAACAACAACATATTATTTTTTGTTATTCCAAAAAAATAATTCAAAAATAAAGTATTTCTTTTAAAAATTTATAGATTTATTTGCACTTATGAGTATCCAGTTCAAGCACATGCATAGAAGGTCACCCTATTCTTAACATTGCGGTTTTAGAGTAGGATGTCACATCATTAAAAGCTTAAATTTTATGGTCGTATTATGAAAGATCCATCACATTCTCAGGTGTCTTTTTTGATAAATTCACTTATTGAATTATTCATTTTTGATGGTGGAGTCTAGAACCTCTGAATTATGATAGATCCCTTAGGTACTTAGGCGATATTTGACTTAGGGGGAAGAGCGACTTGGCGTATAACAAATTTTTTTACTGTTCTTCAGTTTGTGCCTTAAACTCGCTAAATTGTTCTAAATATTTTTCCGGGTTTATTTTTTGAATATTATTTTAAGAACATCATTGATTAATATGATTTCACACCAAAGTATCATTAAAAAATATTTAATTTCTAGATTTCAAGTTCTCGCACATGTGCCAAAAATCTTTTCTATTCATAGCATTGTGCTTTGATACTAGAATTTCATTTCACTAGTTTACTTTTTAAATTATTTATAGAAGCGTATATATGACCAGAGAATTGAATAAGTGTTATCTGATAGATCTAGCGTCTAAGATCTTTTTTTTTTCTGAGTTTCTTTATTTGGATTTTAAAGCGATGAATTTTTTTATGTGTTATTTCTCTTCTTTGTTTAAAATTCATTTTGAATATAATTTTCAAATCTCATTTGAAATTAATTCAGAGTTATTTCTCTTGATAAAAAGTAATAAATAAGACTAAGCCTCAAATTTTCTCGAAACGAATACAACTTTTAGATGTTAAGAGATTTGTACTGTCGATCGGAGCGTGAAAGAAGTGTCACCTTGAGATGTCCTTGTATAGGGTCTCACCTCACTTCTTGAAGAATGGATTATTTTATTTATACGTTTCTTCTTTTTTTTAAATACCTTTTTTATATAATTCCCCATATTTATTCTACAACTAATCAGAAATCTTCCTTTTCATAAACATTATTGAATAGGAATAATCATCAAAGTGTCTTTATAGAAAACAATTTTTAGATTTAAACATTTCGGATTTGTGCAGAAATTTCTCATTATCATAGCCTTGTGCTTTTAGACCATATCCTAATTTATAATGGTCTGCATGTTTAATCATGTTTAGGGGCTTGTAAATGAATGGAGTGTTAAATAAATGTGATCTGGTGGGCTTAAAACACTGTGTTTTTTGAGGTCCTCTGTTCTTATCTAGAACCGATGAATAGTTTATTATTATTATTTTCTTTTTTAAAAAAAATTATTTCGAATATAATTCTCCAGACTAGTTTTAAAGTTATTCTGAATTATTTCACTAGTTATGCTTAAATGAATAAGATTTACCACTATATAACTGTAAAATTAATGCATGTTTTATATCTCAAGTTTTTGGACTTATGTAGAAATCTCCTTTTTTCATAGCATTGTCTTTTTATACCAGAATCCCATCCTATTTCATATTCTAAATTAGATAGATATTGTATTTGATTACCCAAAATAAACTTCACTGAATAAAATTTTATCTCAAAACACTCTTAAAAATGAATGCAATTTTTACATCTCAAGATCTCGCACATGCGCAGGTATCTCTCGTTTTCATAGCTTTATAATTTAGACCAGAAGACATTGTTTTTATTATTATGAATGTTTAAAGAAATAATATTTTCTACCTTAATAAAACTGAGAACATAAAACACTTTGAATTATTACAAACAAAAATTGCATAGTTAATTTATTAAATTAATCGATTGCTCTTTGTTGCACAATCATTTCATCATGATTCTGAATGTTCAAAAACTGCAGCGTGGATTGAGTTTTCCAGCTCCAATTTTGGACAGTCTATCGTCTGCTTGATGATGTCCGAAGCCTTCTCAGCAACTATGATAGTTGGGGTGTTCAAGTTGGCGGAAGGAATGATGGGCATTACTGAGGCGTCCACGACTCTGATGCCTTCCACACCTTTCACCCTGCAAGAAAACAGAACATTTTTTTATGCTTAAAGACTTCAATATTCATTTTGAAATTATATTTAATTTTTAATACACAAATGGTAAAGCCAAAATTTAAATCAAACAACGTTAAGTCAGAATTAAATGTGAAAATGTAAAAAAATAGAAAAGCATTTAAAGCAAATAATAAAATAGTTATTTGTTGCAAATTTCTGATTTGCAATAAAATAGTAAATAAGAGTGTAAGATCCTTTGCTTTTCAAGAAAAGAATAGAAAACTGATCTTTTATGGTCTTTTGAAGTCATTCATCACTCTATGCTGTTTGGAAACGTGAAATTGGAAGCTGATCAGAATGGATGGTTCTTTAGCAGAAGGACGAATCAGATTTCTATAAATCTGAGAAATTTGTATAAGGCTCTACCCAGAATTATAGCGGGAATAAGTTCATTGACAGGCGGATGTTTGGAAGGTAATTTAACAAGACATTTTTTTAAAAAAAAGAAAAAAGAAAAACGGATTACTTGATATGTAATTCATATTCTCTTCAAAAACGGATAATGCTTGATAAGAGCTGAATATAATTTGTAAATTTGAGAGTGATGGTAATATAGAAAATTAAAGGTGTTGAGATTCGAATATAAAATTTAACGAAATTTGATACTTTACTCTTACAAATATTCGCTAAGCCCCAAACAATGTTTAAAAAAGAATAAAACAAAATCTGCTATATATATTTCAATCATGTCAGAACATAATTTCTTGAACAGCCAAGCACCCCGTACTCGGGCAAATTAAATTATATTTTTATTCATTTTAATTGTTTCATTGAATGAGTTGCTTTAGTATTGCAGACAATCATAAAAAAAAACTTTCTCTCGCATTTATTGTTTTAAAAAATCATCTCGTTTCCTATTTATTTCATTTCAAATGATCTCGTGCTCAAAATGACATTTCTCTAGGTTTTATTTGCTGTAATTATTCACTTATTTTTTTTTAATCAGAGCTTTTGTAAATGCAATGGCAACGTGTTATTGAAAACTGATTTTTTGAGAAGCTCGTGTAGATGGTAAAATTTTTATTTTTCGCCTACAGATATTTGTTGACGCCACAAACCTGATCCCCAAAACAACATCATGCTCTGACATGATAAAAAATTTAGCATTTGAAGGGGTTTTTTTTATGTTTTAAAATATCAAATACTTATCGTTGCGGAAGATTATTCTTGATTATGAAAACACATACATTTCCTGTCCTCCAAATCTGGAAATCCAGTTCTGAAGTCAGACTTCTGCTATAGTAGTCGCCTCTTGATCAGGAATTGGATAAGCCTCTGGCCACTTCGTGAAATAATCCATGACGACTAGAATGTTTCTATTTCCATTGTCCGTCCGAGGAAGAGGTCCCAAGATGTCAAAGGCGATTCTCTCAAATGGTGCACCTTCATTATACCGCTGTAACTTACCATGCCTGCGTGTTTTAGGTCCTTTACGGGCGTTACAGTCATCACATGTTCTGCACCATTCTTGAACATCATCTTTCAAGTTGTTCCAATAGAAACGCTCCCGGACTTTATGAATTGTCTTCATGACTCCGAAATGACCACCTGCAGGACTGCTGTGTAACTCCTTCAGAACTTGGTTTATCCTTGATCGGGGAAGTACAAGTTGCCACTTAACTGACTTCCCATCTTCGGACTCCCATTTTCTATACAATATGCCGTTTCTTATTTCAAGTGAATTCCAGAGAGCCCAATAACGTTTAGTTCCAGTACTGAGGCTTGAAATGTCCTGCCATTCAGGTCTTGAATTGTTTGATTGCATGAATTCTATAATCGGTTTAATGTCAGGATCATTTATTTGTTCTTTGCAAACCTCTTCATCGCTCCAGGGATCAGATTGAGGTGGGACGGCTCCTGCGATTTGGCGCACAGTTGGTGTAACAAGCCCATATTTCTTTTCAGCAGAGGAGCAATAGCGACAACCCTCGGAGCAGGGCTTTCTTGATAAGGCATCTGCATTTCCATGCAACGACCCTTTTCGATGTTTAATTTCAAAGTCTTACTCCTGAAGTTTCTGTATCCATCTGGCTATCTGACCCTCCTGATTCTTGAAATTTAAAAGCCAAGTCAGAGATGCATGGTCTGTTCGGAGCAGAAATTTTCTTCCATAAAGGTAACTATGAAAATTCTCCACGGCCTTCATTATAGCGAGCAATTCTTTCCTGGTGACACAATAATTTCGTTCTGGTTTCGAAAGACACTTGCTCCAATATGCGATGACACGTTCGTGGCCGTCGATTTCCTGAGACAATACTGCTCCAACGCTCTCATTACTTGCATCTGTATCCAGGATGAATTGTTTTTCAGGATCAGGATAGGACAGGATGGGAGCCGATGTCAAGGCTTCTTTCAAGTCGTTAAATGACTTTTCACATTCATCCGACCACAAGAATTTTTGTTTGTTTTCAGTTAGCCTGTGTAATGGTCTAGCGATCAAAGAAAACCCCTTAACAAATATCCTATAATATGTACAGACGCCCAAGAAGCTTCTAAGTTCATGCACATTTTCAGGGCGGCGCCAGTCTCTAACTGCTGACACTTTTTCCGGGTCTGTTTGGACGCCCGCTGCAGAAATTATGTGTCCAAGGTAGCTTACCTCATGACGAAACAAACGACATTTAGATGGATTCAACTTCAAGTTGGCATCTTTTAATTTATCTAGAACCTTCCTCAAATTACAAAGATGCTCTTCGAAATTCCGTCCGACTATGATGATGTCATCAAGATAAACGAGGCCAGCTTCTGGAGTAAGTCCTTTTAAAACTGTCTCCATTAGGCGTTCAAAAGTTGCTGGCGCATTACAGAGGCCAAAAAACATGACCTTAAATTGCCACAGTCCATGTCCTCCAGTTGTGAACGCTGTTTTCTCACGATCGTCAGGATGGATCTCCACTTGCCAGTATCCACTCTTCAGATCGAGAGTGGAGAACCACTCGTTCCCGGAGAGTGTATCTAGTGTATCATCGATTCGGGGAAGAGGGTACGAATCTTTCTTCGTGATGTCATTCAATCGCCGGTAATCTACACAGAATCTTGTAGAACCATCTTTCTTTCGGACCAAAACGATGGGAGAGGCCCAAGGACTAAACGAAGGTTCGATTACTTCCTTTTCTTGCATGTCATTTAACAAATCTTTCACCTCTTCCACTTTGGCAAATGGCAATCTTCTGGCGTTCTGTCGTATAGGAGGATGATTTCCAGTATTGATTCGGTGTTGCGTTAACTTTGTTCTGCCAACATCATCAGATGTTTGGGAGAACAAGTCTTTAAATTCATCAATAACTCTTCCTACCGCAACTCTTTGCTCTTCCTCCAATTCAGTGTCTTTAAGTAATTCCAGGCTTAAACAATCGGAAGACTCCTTTGATGTTAAGTGGGAATTCTTCTCGATACAGGTAACTGGAGAGCATTTAGCTAGAACTTCACCCTTCTTAATTAATTTTGATTTATTACTAACACTGATAACCCTGACGGGTACATTCTTTTTCGAAAGATCTACAAGACTGGAGGCCACCATCGTTCCACTTGGAAGACTCCCGTCGCTGGAAAATTCAACAACACCAAACCGGAAATTCTCCGTTTCGCCAGTAGATCCCTCTAAAATTATTTCTCTTCTAGCTGGGATGACAAAGTCTGTTGAAGCAACAATCTGATGGCATGTATTTACTCCTCCAGAACCTAAATGGAAAAGAGTCACGTCTTCTGATGTGGAGTGCAGGGAGTTATTTTTAAAGTCAATTACAAAATCATATTTCTTCAGAAAGTCCAGTCCAAGTATAAAATCATCTGTAATTTCCGCTACATAAACAGCATGGTCATAAGTAGCATTTCCAAATCTTATCACAATATTCATTTTTCCAATAATCGGGATTTTGTCACCAGTGACCGTTTGGAGGGTGACGCAGGGCGGTGTCCAGAGAATTTTCCTTCCGAGTTGTTCTGCAACATCTCTTCGCATGATGGTTACGTTGGCTGCTGTGTCAACGATCATTCGGCAGGGAGCTCCGTTGATGAAGGCTACGACGAATAAACCATTTTCACCGCCACCTCTGGAAGATATCTGTAAAACTCCAAAATGGGGCTTTTCTTCATCTGGCAACCTCCGCCCCGCGAGACCGCCAAATTCTAGTTTTCCTGGTTGTTTTGAGAAGGGTCTTTAGCCCGTTTATTTAAGCGGGCGGAACAATTCCTTTGAACATGGCCCTCGTCGTCGCATTTCCAACATTTCACAGTTCTCTGGCCATGTTTAATGGGCCTTTCATCTCCTTTCCGGATAACCTGGCAAATTGTTTTTACCACTTCAGTTAGATTTTGCATCGAAGAGACTGATGAATCTTGAACCGTAGCACCTCTTACTGAGTGGCGATCCCTCCGTGAAGCTTGCTGAGCTGCTTCAAATTTCATTGAGTAAACCAAAGCTGATTTCAAGTCCTTCAATTCAGCCATTCGCAGGGACTTTTGTATCTCTGGATCCCTCACACCATCAATGAATTACTGCAAGGCTAGAGTTTCCCGTACCTCGGCAGGACAGTCGGAAAAGGCAAGATGGGAGAGCCTCTCTATATCTGCTGCAAGCTCTTGCAGGCTTTCATTCGATCGTTGTTGCCGAGTCTTTAATTGAAGACGGCTATAGTTCTTGAGGCATTTTTCTCCGAAGCGCAACTCCAGAGCGTTTGAAAGAGCATCAAAGTCCAGGTGTTGATCTTCGGAAACAGTTCTTATAATATCAGCAGCTTCAGCCCGTAGTGATGCAGCCAGTTGACGAGCTTTCGTGACTGGATCCCAACCATTGGCTTCTGCGACGATGGAGAATTGAGTTTTGTAGACTTGCCAAGATGTTTTTCCGTCGTAAGTCGACACTTTAATGCTTGATTTAGGAATAACAGGCACAGGTTGAGCTATGCCAGATTCTCGAACATTCGGGGATTGGTTTTCAGGTTTTACCTGTACACCTGCCACTTTCTTTAATCTTTCATCCATTTTTTTAAAATTTCTCTTCAAAACTCTGCTGGATATTCTGAATCTTTGTATCGTTCTCTTGAACCTTTTCCGCCAAAGCATCCACTTTGGTGTTGATTGCTTCAACAATATTAGCTTGGCCTTGTTCTATCTTCTCCATCTTTTCTTGCCCTTGTTCCATCTTCTTCTCCATCTTCTCTTGGCCTTGTTCTATCTTCTGTTCTATCCTTTTCTCCATCTTCTATTGCCCTTCTTTCATTTCTTTAATGAAAGCAAAAAGCTGTTCAAATTTTGCTTTATCTGCTTCCTCCATCGCTCTAGTCTTCACCATTCAATCCCACTTCTGACACCAGTTGTTACGTTTTTAGCGTAGCGGGTTCGGATTGAATGGACTTTGTATGAGGACAGCACAAACAAATTTATTTACAGATATTTACAGGTATATACAAGATGAATTAAAAAAAATAAAACTTCAGAAAACACAATCCAGCAATAATCAGTCACTTACAGCGTAAATGCACGTCTTACGCACAAAAAACACAGTTTACAAAACAGCTATAGTATAGCACAGAAACAGTAAAACACAGCGAGCTCAATAACACAGCGTTAACAGCAAACGCAAACACAGCTCACAAATCCTTTAGTCCAGCGAGACGCTTTTTATTTCAGAGCAAACTCTCAACTAACTACTCGCTAAGTGTTCGTTCTAGGGGCACCTAGCTCCGCCAGGAGCTTATCCCCTGTCCTTTTTGGTAGAGAAGTGGCCTGGCGTTCTGGAATACGTTGCCCTCTTCGATGAGCCTTGAGGATGTTCAGTGTCTGGTAGCTGAAGATGGACTGGGCTGAGTTACGGCGGCAAGAAGTTCGGTGATGAGGGAGTAGTGGCAACCAATCAGAAGGTGTCGGCGTTGTAGGAGTAGGTGGGCAGGTGGTGACGTTTCAGTAGCTGCTAATGGAGAGTTCGGTTGATGATGATGATGCAAAAGTGTATTTCCGAGAGGCTGGGTGGGTGAGTTGGTGATTGTCAGGATGCTTTGTTATTGGCTATTGTATTGGGGAGAGTGTGGGGGTATGGCTCCTTGCTAGATTTAGTTAAAAGATTATAAGATTATACAATTTTTTAAAGTTTAAATTAAGAAAAAAAAAGAGAATTGAGAAGTTTAATCAAAGAGGTTACTACAGTAGGATATTTCTGGGCCTACTAGATCGAGGAACAGGGTTGTAATTTGGGATATTTTTAATGGCCTCATTGTTTATTTTAGACATGTCAGTGAAGAATTTTTGTGATAGTTTTTTAATGAAATTTAATAAGGGGGGGTAGTCCAGGGCGTGATACATGTCTCTATTTCTCATGAAAAATTTCATGTTACAAATTTTTCTAATTAAATTGTTTTGAAGTCTTTCTACTATTTTTAAATTAGTTTTAGGAGCATAACCCCACACTGGGCAGGCATAAGTTACTACTGGCCGCAAATAGGCTGTGTAAATAAGCATTTTATTTTTCCTAGTCATTTTAGAGTTTCGAGAGAGTAAGGGAAAGAATTTACGAGTTAGGTCCCGAAACTTTTTAGATATATAAAAAAAGTGGGGCTTCCAAGTTAATTTTGTGTCCAATATAACTCCTAAATACTTACATTCCTTAGACCACGGAATTACTTGATCTTAATTTTTTAAGGGGGGATTTATTTACACAATTTGTTCTAGAGAAAGTCATGGCTTCAGTTTTGGTGGCATTAATAACAATTTTCCATTTCGAGAATCAGTCCTCAGGAGATTTTAGGTGTCTATTTAGTGCTATTGAGATGTATATGGGGTTATTGTTACGCGCAAGTATTGCAGTGTCATCGGCGTACATACATAACATGGTGTTGAATTGTTTGGGGATGTCATTAATGAAAATTGAAAAAAGTACTAGCCCCAGCTTAGATCCCTGAGGGACACCTGCTTGTATTTGCTTGGTGTCAGAAAAAACCTTATTTAATTTTATCCTGAAGGATCTAGCACTGAGGTAAGAGATTAAAATTTTGATTAGGTGATGGGGAACTTTACAATTAATTAACTTGTAAATAAGGCCTTCGAGCCAAACTCTGTCAAAAGCCTTTTGGATATCGAGGAAAACTGCTGCTGATTTTTGTTTATTTTCAAGGCCTTCTTCTATAAATTCCACCACTCTGATTAATTGATGAGTGGTTGAGAGCGATTTCCTAAATCCGAATTGTTCGGCAGTGAGGATATTGTTAATTTCGAGGTGATCGTTGAGTCTGTTTAAAATTATATGCTCTGCTATTTTACTAATAGATGGGAGTAATGATGTTGGGCGGTAGCTTGTAGGATCAGTCGGGTCTTTACCCGGTTTAAGAATAGGAATAACGGCGGCAGTTTTCCATGAATTTGGAAAATATCCGAATTTGAGCATGCTGTCTATTATTTTTGTAAGAAAGATAATATAGTTTAAAGGAAGAAATTTAATCATTTTATTGCAAATTTTATCGAGTCCAGGGGCTTTTTTAACATTTAGGGTTTTAATATAGTCAGCAATTTCAATTATAGTCGGCGGAGAGTAGTCCTTAAATTTTAGTGGGAGATTATCCTGAAAGCTTTTGACTGTATCATTTACAAGTTTGTCTGTTTTAAAATCAATCGTATCATTAGGTTTGAATTGTTTCTCCAGGCTGTTTGCCAGGCAATTTGCTTTGTCAGTTTCATAATTTGCAATACTTGTTTGGCCGTTAAGGGGCGGAATTCTGTGAGTTTTAGTTTTATGTGATTTTACTAATTTCCAGATGGATCCGTCATTAGTGTTTGCGTCTTTGATTATGTTGACGAATTCATCATTTTCAATTATGGAGCCAAGCTTTTCTATTTCCTTATTAATACGGTTCATCATTCTCTTGAAAACTGGATGCCGGGTTTGTTGAAAACTCTTTCTGGCAAAGTTCCTATCTCTTATTAGTGTTCTAATTTTAGGGTCTATGTATTTTTGGGTTTTCATTAGTGGGATTGAAGCTTGCAATTTTGCATTTAGGATCTCCTCCTCGAAGTATTTCACTTGGGATTCAAGTTCACTACAGTCTTTAAAATCCTGTTGAAGGGGAGTATTTGATTGGCTAAGAAAGTGGGCGAACTTTTCCCAGTTAGTTTTATAAGTAGAGGCACAATCCGGCAGAGAGTATTTCCTCAAAATTTTTTAGCTCAGATACTGGGGTTTGAACTAGATGGACGTGCTCCCTCTAGCTCTTGACGACGCTACGCTGAACCAATTACCTGAAACCGATGCTCCCGGGACCGACTCGTCCTTTTTAGGATCAGTGATGGAAGGCCCGGTCGAGACAAATAAAAGAAGATGTACCGAAGCTGTACAACACATGATGTTAGATGACAACATTCCACTGCCAAACACCACTCACACCTGCGCTACTTGCACAAGACGCACTTCACTAACCGAATATATCCACTTCTTGAGTTGCGATATAGAGGCAAAAAACCACAACATCCTCAACAACAGAGACAGATTTGAGAAGGACAGTGAACTCATCCGTAGTTGGGAACTGGATAAAGAGCATCTTGAGACGCAAAGAACAGCTGCCAAGGGTGAATTGTTCCAACTTTCTGAGTGTCAGGATGTAGATTGTGCTAAAAATGCTAGGAACGTAGAGTTGCAAAATAACGAAATTGAAATGCAGAGTAGTTACAAATCCCCCAACAAAAGAAAAGTTGTGCATAATAATCAACTGAAAAATAATTCTAATAATGTAATCCCAATCCATAATAGGTTTCAAACCCTACAAATAGAGGATAATGATAATGGTCAGGATAGTGAAAATGAAACTCCAATAATAGCTAAAATCCCCTCTATCATGTTACGATATTCTGAGGAATATGGTGTAATTTTAGAAGGAATTCATAAAACATGCGGAGAAACTGTAAATAAATTTCAGAATGAATTCATAAAAATTTTCCCTAGTACAGAAAAACAATACCAGGACATCCAAAAGCATTGTAAAACGCAGGGTTACGATTTTTATGTCATAACACCGAAGCACAAAAGGCCGTTAAAAGTTGTGATCAAAGGTCTTCCTCATAATTACAGTACGGATGAAATTAAGGTAAACTTACTAACCAACAACCTCCCAGCCATAAAAGTCACTCAAATGACCCAATTTAGGACAAAAAAGCCGCTCCCGTTCTATTTAGTTGAATTAACTCGCTCAAAAGATGTAGAGGACAGGGCCCTCAGACTTAAACACTTAAATTACCTAAGTATCTCCGTAGAAAATTATAGAGGAAGGAGCTCAGTCCTCCAATGTTTTCGCTGCAACCACTTTCACCACACGGCAAATAATTGCTCAATCACCCCAAGATGCCTTAAATGTGGTAAAAACCACGAGACCAAAGTTTGCGATCAAAAAGAAAAATTAGAGCAACCCAGGTGCATTAACTACAATCAAATTGGGCACACTGTCGCATACAGGGGTTGCCCAGCCTTCCCCAAACCAAATAATCCTGCATTAAACAGAGCAAACTATTTTAGCAAAAATCAATCTATTGTTAGAGACAAAGTAACCTATGCTAGTCTTTTTAGTAATTCTAAAAAGCAAGAGATGGCGCCACAGGACAGCAATGATCATAACCGTAACGCTACTCAGGACTTAACCGATCTAGCTGCATTCACTGAAGTATTTAATGAGCTCCGCAAATTCTTAATAGAGTATCCTAATCTAATTGCAGGTCTCTTGAAATTGAAAACTGCCAAAACCATATCCGAAAAAATTCTAATTTTAGTAGCTGCCCTAGACAACCAGGACAGTTATCAATTTAACTAATTAATGTTCACTCTCAATAGCCTTCGCATTGTTTACTGGAACGCAAATGGCATTAGCAATAAAATAATTGACTTTCGTAACTTTGTAAATAAGTATAATCCCGATGTAATTTTAATTCAAGAAACCCACCTTAGACCACATAGAAAAATCTTCCTGGCTAATTATTTCGCGTACTACAGCTATAGATCTAATCAATCAGGCGGAGGCACAGCCATTCTGATCAAAAACGGCTTACCCCATAATGAAGTCCCCCCACCATTACTTAACCACGTGGAAGCAAATATTGTTAAACTTAACTTCAAAAATAGAGATCCAATAACTTTAATTTCTATCTATATCCCTCCTAGTGCTGACAATTCTAATTTTATTTTCGACATAGAACAATTAATGCAAACTGGTCCCAATCAAATTTTCTGTGGAGACTTCAACGCGCATCACACTAGCTGGGGCTGTAAAAACATCTCTCCTAAAGGTAATTCACTTCACCACTTCGCCCTTCAGGCCGGACTAGAAATAATTGCCCCTGACTCCCCAACCAGACTCGGTCCCCAGTCAGCAAACACCCTTGACCTAACTATTGTAAAAGACTTTAACTTCCCCTATGAAATTCTCTCTCTTCCGGAGCTAAGCTCCGATCACAACCCCGTGCTACTAAATTTCTACTCGCTCCCAAATAACTCCGCATTATATAGTACTAGCTAGAAAAGCTACGCCCACTTCCTAAGCCAATCAAAAACCTCGTTCCCAGAAGATATCAACGATCCGATCCAACTTGAACTTCAAGTTAAATTATTTGAAGAAGAACTGAATAAAGCAAAAACCTCAGCCGCTATACCTATTGTAAACATGCAAAAATTTATCGACCCTAAATTAAGAGCGCTGATAAGGGACAGAAACTTTGCCAGGAAGACTTTTCAAAAAACTAGAGACCCGGTCTTCAAGAGATTCATGAACAGACTTAACAAAGACATAGAGAAACTAAGCAACACCATCAAAAATAATGAATTCGTCAACAGGATTGTAGACGCTAATGAACACGACGGATCCATTTGGAAACTTGTCAAAACCCACAAATGTAAAAAGCATAAAATTCCGCATAAATGGCCAAACTAGTATTGCTATTAATGAGAAGGATAAAGCAAACTGCCTGGCGCTACTGCCTAAAACAACTCTTAAATATCTTGAACGTCTTCAAACAAACTACTTAAGAAATATCTGTCATATGAAATGGTACATGTCCTCAGAAAATATGTACAAAGCTCTAGACTACCCTCCCTTAAAAAAGTTTATTAAAAACATCTCAGTAAGATTCTTTAACAATATGGAAAAAATTAATAATGAAGCTATTAAAAATATCCCTAGATACCCCCCTAAACCTAAAACCAGACGCCCTGGAAATATTCTACAATAACCTATTAATTTCTTAAATTTTCTCTTCAACATTGTTGTAAGAATCAAAGATTAAAACTAAGTCCAAAAATCAGAACTCTCACTCCGCTAGGATGCATATCCCACGCCCACTCCCTATAGTAACCAATAGCAGCTCTTCCTGACACTCACTCGCCAACTAACCCACCCCTCCATCCAGCAAGAACTCCTTAAGAGTGCCGTATACACGCCACCTACAATTTTCAAACGTAATGTTATCCTATGGGAAAATATTGTCCCGTGTTTCGTTTGTTATTACAGTGTCTTTATTATGAAGTCATTCTGCCATCGCAAGAGGGAATAAAAACACAGGTTTCTCCCGAAGGAATTTTTTTTTCGTGCGTGTCAAAATATTTTAAAATATTTAATAAAAATTGAAAAATGTCAAGGGCGCCATTTAAACGATTTTTTTAAAAAATCTGTCATAAATAAAATTAAACTAGCAACTGAAATACATTCGTTTTGGTACCTTCTTTCCGATACATATAATTTTTTAGAAAAAAGAAATTAGGAGAATGTGTAAAAACAGCATTTTATACTTAAACTTGGAAGAATAATTTGAACTCCCCCCTAAAGTTCCTTTAACTCCTCCCTTTCGCGGAGGAATACACACTAAACCCTCCTTTTACCACGTGATGGATTGTTACTTTTATTATCTGGACTTCACCCCGTCTTCAAATTTCCCCCTCAGTATAATTGTCTTTCTGCTTTTTGTTTAGTTTTATTATGTTTATCATCACAGCTGTGGTCATCTGCCCCTTTTACAATCTACACTTGTTTCAGCGAATACTACCGCAACTCTGAAAAAAAATTAGTAAACTTTTGTAAAAGAATTTGAATTTTGCATATTTAGCTAATAGGTGGTGATAGAATTTCAGAAGTAAAATGCACAGCAAATATTACTCCGGATGAAGTAATAAAAGTTTTTTAAAAAATTTATTTTGGAAATTAAGCAAAGATGAAAAACTACCATAAATAAAAATCATAAATATTATTTTCAAGGACAGGTCCAGCTGCATATAACACACACACACAAAAAAAACTTTTATTTTCAAAGTGGACGGCAGAAAACAGAAAAAATTATTCATAAATCCAAAATTTTGGCAAAGAAAAAAAATTAAGATTCTTTTAATTTAACTGTTTATTGCCGAAATTCGTTGATCTCAGATATCTCGAATGAATGAAAATTCGGATCCTTTTGCTATTATAGAGGATCAAAAGAAAAAAATTAATGGAAAAAAAAAGAAAAAGCAAAATGTTTTCGAAGCTTTTCCCCCCTCTGGATATTTTTATAACTGTACTTTATATGCAATTCATAAATCAATGCTATTTTGTCTGCATTCTTTTTTTGTAAAATTTTTAATTATTTGATCTTGTGTTTAAGATATTTTGTACATATTTATCTTATTCATATATCTTGCAATAAATAATGGTTAATTTTATTATCAATTGAAAAATAAGGTTGCTTTTATCAGAAAAAGCAATTAGCGGTAATAATTCATTTAAAGAAAGTAAGATATAAGAACATTTTTATATTTTTTTATTATTTACTAATACTTGAATATTCTCAAGTTTCTGAATGAGTTTTCTTCAAAATCGCTGATATCTACAGTCATAAAAGAGTAAAAAATGTATATATGTGTATATATACATTTTTTACACATATATACATATGTGTACATATTTTACACATATTCAATAAGCAATATCTTTATTAAAAAGTAACCTTTGACGATCAGCTGGTTCAATAGTAGAAAAGACATCTAAAACTTTACATATTTTATATAACTTGGTTTCTAAATAGCTTTTTTTGAAAAATATTTAGCTATCAAATCTTCAGTTTTTGATAGCTATATAATTGTGTCATATTATTATGTAGGCCTTAAACAGTTCTGTTCATTATATTACTTATCTCTTACTAATTTTCTGTCAAAGTGCTTAAAATTACACGATAAATTAGAGTGGAGATGTTAAATTGTAATTAATATAAACGTATTTTCTTGAAACCAAGTACATCTTTTTTTTTTAAATATGAAAATTGAAAGCAAAGTCGTTCAGTATTGAAATTGTATTTACGTTGCAGAATAATTATTATCATGTCAGAACATATTTTGGGAATGAGGTTTTCTGGTGTCAACAAAAATCCATAGGTGAAAAATAAACATTTTAAATTTTATTATCCGCACGAGCCTCTCAAAAAATCAGCTTTTAATAATGCGTTTCCATAGCATTTACAAAAGCTCTGATTTAAATAAATAAATTAATGACTACAGCCAATAAAACCCAGAATAACGTTATTTTGAACTCGTGATTATATGAAATGCAATGAATAGGTAATGTGATATTTTTTAAAACAATAAAAGCGAGAAAAAGTTCTTTTGGATCGTTTGCAATGCTAAAGTGACTCATTCAATGAAACCAATAAAATTAATAAAATATAATTTAACTCGCACGAGCACGTGATGCTTGGCCGTTCAAGAATTGATGTTCTGACATGATACATTGAAATATGCATAGCAGATTTCATTTAAATCTTTTTTTAATTTTTATAACATCTTAAAGAATTATTCAACAGAAATTTCACTGATTTTATATGACTTCAGTCAATAAATGTTCTTATAAAAAATTATGAAATTTACATTTTACACAGTCCTTTTGTCCTAAGGAATCATATTCTGAAAAATACTCTTCATACTTCGAGTTTTAAATAAATAAACTTTCTGTCTTCTGTTATAAAATCTGTTAGTTTTTACATGTCAATATTTGAAGAAACAGTATTTTCATAATCATAGCCCAATCACTGTCGACAAATCCTGGTAGCGTATCTTTTTTTGAGACCGCTTATGAAGTGGTCTAAAATCGTCAGCTTTTACAGAAGAACGATATTCAAATTTCATAAATTATTCATTTTTAGTGAATGATTTAGTTGATTGGAAATTAAAATTTTTTCTTTAAAATATTATTGTCTCAAGAAAACTTTGGTATCGTTAAAAAGATAGTTTTTTTTTAAATCTTTATCGTGACGCAAAAATCTATTTTGTGCTCTTATAGTTTCGGAAGTTATAGCGTTGTAAATTTTATAAATTTTTAAAATCTTGTTATTTTTTAATGTAATGAATTATTGGATGTATAAGGCTCAATATTAGTAAAATTAATTATTATTTGATTAGAATATTATCTGTACAGCGTATAAATAATACTGAATGTGAAAGTTTTTGTATAAGTTGAAGTTTAAACACTTTCGTTTTTCAAGTTCCTATTTCAATTGAGAATATTGAAAATTAAAAGAGATGCATTGCACAAAATGTTGAATGGTATACGGTTTTTAGAAAAAGTAAATGTTAAATGTCTCATAGAATTTGAAGTTAAATATACTCGTGTGTGTGTGTGTGTAAGCATTCAAGAACAAGTTAAGTAAATTTTAGCAACCATAAATCTGAATTATAAAAATTAAATAAAATTAAGTTAGTCACTGCTTTTATGACAACGTTTTCTTATATGACAAAACATAATACTTTTTAATGTGTAAGCATTTGTGTAACAATATAATTTACAGCTATTTGTTTATCAATTCCTGGTGACATAGGAGTAATCATAATTTCTATTTCGTACGAAGCAATATTCCTACCAAGTTATTTAATTGAATCTCGCACAACTTTTTAAAAACCTTTAGTTACAAATACAAATAAACAAAATTGCTGACAAGCTTTCAGAAATGCGAAACAGTCTTGACTCATAATGAATGTTAGAGAGAGAAAGCTTTGCAGTTATTCACTCTTTTTTTCTGTTTCTTTGTGTTTAATGTTAGTGACCATATTATATTGAAACAAATTCTTTAGAAATTAGATTCATTTTTTTTAAATGTCTAATTTCTTTTTATTGTTTCCATATTATTTTTTATTTATAAGTAAAAAAAAATATTAGACGATTTTTCAGTCTCAAATATTTCCAGATTCTGATTCAAAATATATCAAGAAATCCTGGCTAAGCAGATGAATGGTTGTACTTTCAAAATCCAATAAATAATTAAAACAAAATAAATTTAGAAATTATCACACAATTAATGGTTTAAAAATCTTCAAAACCAGGAGGCATTCAATCCAATATGTGCATTTTACAATTTAATTCATTATTTTTCCTTCCAATTTATGTAAATTGTATTAAGTTGGTTATATCCCACGTTTAGGAAAGCTGAGGAATAGGATTCATCCTAACATTATTTCCGAATTAAATATATTTATCTTTTCTTTTTAATTTGGTACAAATGTGCCATTTAATTAAAATTTAGGATATTGTCTTTTTTGCGAAAATCAGGCAGAAATCTGGAGCATCCCAGCTACACAGAAACACCAGGCAATGTTGCACAAGTTGAAAAATACAACTTAATTTTTTTTTTCATTTCCTTTCTCATTTAAGACAATTCAATATATATTTTAAATAAATAATTTATATAAAAAATTAAAAAAGGAACATTTTATTAAAATTCACTGTTAGTAATAAAACTATTGAGATAAAGGATTGAACCTATTCTTCGGAAATGAGTCCGAAGTCTTACATTTTCATATACAAGTAGATCTTGCCCATCCTCCTGGATTGAAAAATTAATAAACGTAATTATTGTTAAAAATAAAGTCGTGTCAAATAAAATTCTATAACTATTAAATTATTTAATTACTCCTTCTTAATTACAGGATTCTACGATATTAACAGAATTATGAAAAGTAATTAAATGCCTCAAACTCGAAGTGCTTCAATAATTAATCAGTGATGAATTCTAAGTTCTAAGAGCCCTTCTAACATTCCCGCTGCCCTCAGTACGATTTTCTGTGCAAGCAGAGAAAATCTAAAATATCTAGCTCAAAGAGTAACTTTTCCAAACTAGTTTGGAGTGAGGGAGAGGAAAGCGTGTCGGTTTCCGAGAAGCCTCCACAATGAGAAAGGGCAAGTTTTATTGGGGGTGGGTCAAATGACCTTCTGAATATAGCAATTCCGCACAGCAGTATCTCCTGGGGACCAGGAATTCTTTTCTGGTTGGGTGTTATTCGGCTTGTCAATCAAACCTTTTAAGCTTCTTCTTTCGTTATCTTAGTCACCGCCCTATCACCCCCACCGATAGGTGGCGCTTTCGTCGACATCGAGGGGTTTTTTCTGTATATGGCACTCTTAAGCTGATGCAGAGACCAAAATCCTCACTTTCAGACCCTCATCGAAGATGACAGCGTCAAACATTGACTGCCATGCCGCTCTCTACATACCATGATCGAGGATAAGCCCCTGCCGGGGCTAGGAGCCTCGTAACCCTACCATTCGGCAGAGAGTATTTGAAATAGAATTTTAGAAGGATTGGGTTGTGGTCGGAGCTGAGCTGCACCAAAGTTTCAATTTCGTAAGGAAATAAAAAGTCTTTAACAATAGTGAGATCAATAATACTGGCTGATTTGGGGCCAAACCTAGTGGGGGGTTTGGGAGCTATGATTTCGAGTCCGGCCTGTTGGGCGAAGTGGTATATGGAGTTTCCTCAGCTATTTTGTCTATTACAGCCCCAGCTCGCGTGGTGAGCGTTGAAATCTCCACAGAATATTGGATTTGGCCCTGTTTGCATTAAAAGTTCGATGTCAAAAATAAAATTGGAATTAACTACGGTGGGGGGAATATAAATAGAAATTAATGCTATTGGCTCTTTACTTTTAAAATTTAAACTCACCACGTTAGCTTCTACGTTTTGTAGTAAGGGTGGGGGGATCTCGTTATGAGGTAGACCGTTTTTAATGAATATTGCGGTACCTCCACCTGCTTGGTTATTTCTATAGCTGTAGTAAGAGAAGTAGTTTGCCAAAAAGATTTTTCTTTGTGGTCTAAGGTGGGTTTCCTGCATTAAAATAACGTCAGGGTTGTGCTTATTTACGAAAATCATGAATTTTATTGCTAATGCCATTTGCATTCCAGTAGATTATGCATAAACTATTGAGATTGAATTTTAGCTACAAACAGTTTTTTCCTGGTTTTGCAGGGCCACTAAGAGAATGGTTAATTTTTGCACTGGGTCATTTGTAGTTTTTAATTGCAATAATCCATTTATTACGTTTGGATATTCGTTAAGGAACTTCTTAAGTTCGTTCATTCCTTCTAGCAGTAGCGCTATGTCACTAGGTCCTGTGTTTAGATTAGGCTGTGAAACATGGCCGTCATGTGGCGCCATCTTCTGGTTTGAGGTAGCGTAAGTTTGCGTAGCTGGTTCCCTGACTTGGCGGGGTGTAGTATGAAAGTGGCTTGCGTAACTGATATTTTCTTTTAGTAGTGACCTAGTTTTCTCGAAGTACCTGCCTCTATTGTTGGCTGGATTAGTGGTTTTGGGGAATCGAGGACAGCCTTTGTAAGAGGCTAAATGTCCTGGTTGATTGCAATTGATGCAGACGGGAGTTTCAATTCTTACATTTATTTTACACTGATTTGTCTCGTGGGGTTCGCCGCATTTTAAACAACGTGGGCTCATTCCACAGTTCCTAGCTGTATGATTAAATCTATTGCAGCGGTAGCACTGTGAGACCGAATTTTCCTCCCTATATGGTTCAGAAGTGACACTGAGATAGTTGATATTGTCAATTGCGAAAATGTTTTCCCCTTCTTTGGTCATCTTTTATCAAAATTTGTTTGGTTTAAAAATATTTTGGTGAAAAACCTGTTATGAGACACAGCTACATAAAATATTATATGAAAATTTTAGCGAGCATTAATACTGGCGAACCGACTGGTCGCCAAAGGCGGCTAGTTAGTAATAAAAAAAAACTATTGGAAAATGAATGAATCAAATTTTATTTGAAGTGAAAATATCAATAGGTTTCTCTTTCATGTTCCAAAATTGAGATTTGTTAAGCCCAAAATTTGACATAAACCAACAATTTTGGCATAACAATAATAATCTAATATTGAATTTTACTCTCCTACTTTATTTAATTTTTTTAAAAATATGATACCAATTTATGTGCAATTCTTAATTTAGGGAGTGGAAGAGAACATTCAAGAGCATTAAAATGCAGATTCCTAAAAAAAAATCATTATCTGAATATTTTCACAAATTCAGCACTTACTCTCTGTACCTTTCAAAATGCTAAGAGGTGGGAAAAGAGACAGGATAATTTGCGATATTAAATATATCTATAAGTGCACCATAATCTTTTCAAAGTTTTATTTTTTAAGAAATTGTTTAAGATTTTTTTATTTTTGAAGCTTCTAATGATTTATTCCAAATAATTCTTCATTATGTCCTTAAATAGCATTATGCAGAGCAATAATAGGGTAGTAGAAATTTTAAATGTTTTTTTTTTCCTCCCTACAGATTTTTTCAACATTTGCAAGTAAAATTCCTAGAAAATATATAATTTTGAATAAAAGAGAATTTCATTTAAGCTAATATTAAATAATTTTAAAACTAATTTTCAAATTCAATTATGTCCAAATTTTATCTCATGCAAAATCATTCTTTCCATGCAGAAACAAAAAAAGATCACAGAGCCTTTATTCACAAAAAAATCATTTCACATTAAAAAAAGGGGGGAAGGGAGGGGAGCCTTATAAATATGCACATGCTTAACAAAAGAAAATTGAGACAAAGAGAAGAGACAAATTCCAATACAGAAAATTCTAATACAACAAAGAATTTTCACTAATGTACTTTCAAATAATTCTGTTTATCCAAAATATTGGTGAAAAAAAATAAATGTAAAATTGCAGATGAATTTAGATATTACAAACAAAACAAAATAAACCATTAGTTAAATTTATATCTTGAAAAATGATGGTGGAACACTACATTCCCTAAATGTTGAGTGTACTCGTTTGCAACCAATAAAAATAACCTAAAATTTTTGAAATAGTGACAATTAATATCAATAATATAATTACTTTAAAACAAACAAACAACAACAAAAAAAAAACCCCAGATTTTTCCCCCAATTATTTTTGTATCTAATTCTTTCAATAATATTTTCTGCTCTTTTTTGAAAATATAATATTCCATGTTTTCCCCCGTCTCCAAAATACACAATGGAAGAAGTCACAATTTTAATGGATCAGGATTTTCATAGATAGTGTTAAAATTTATTTATTCTCAATTTTAAAGGGAAAACTTACCATATAAAACATAATTTGATATTAGTGAGTAATAATTTAAAAAAAAAAGCCATGAAAGAAGATAGGTAAACAATGTTTTTATTGATTTTGTCGCCCATATCATACATTAAAAGAAAATAAATAAGTGCACAAACACCCATATATAATTTATAAACACACACACACACTAAGTTATGAAGAGATAAAGGTTGAAATGATTTGAGACATCCATAAAATTTTTGTACATTTTTCTCAACATTTTAAGCTTTTATAATGATGTGCAACTGAATTTAAAACATAAAAGCTTACATTAAATTTCATACAAGATGAAGCTACTTGATAAATTTATGGTGACATTACTTTGTTTTATAGAGTTCATTCACAATTAGAAATAGGTTTTTAAAAATTTCATTACTTTATGTCTTATTGCTTGTAGTAGCAGGAAATACATGAAAAAAAAAGCTTAATAGGTTTAGAAATTTTGCTTTTATGTGCAAGTTAGACATTCTTTTCAAAAATACGAAATTTCTTGAAGACTGTTAACAATGTAAAAGACCAATGTTAAACAGATATCAAGTTAAACTACTTTGGCAAATTTTACATGGAAAAATCTTTTAGATGTAACCTAGGCATTTCAAATTAGGACTACAATAATTTAAAGCACTATACATTTATATCTTTATATTGAGAGTAATTTTTCCCTCTCAATCTGTATTTACATACATTTGGTATACTACAGTTTATTGTTGTTGGTACAGAATTACACTGTAATAAATACTTCCTTATAGATATTTCATAATTTACAAATAAACTTGATAAATACAAATGGGTTTGATGTAAATGAATCAGATCAAAATTTACAACAACTAATTTTCATGTCTGATTCTGAACTGCACAGAGTCCGGCGTAAAAAACTTCGATCGGTTTCATATAGTCACCAGTAATGTGCCTCATGATGTGGTAATCTCACAACGCCTACTCCACCACCTAAACGCCTATAGTTCATGCTACCACATAATCTCCATTGATTTTGTTCAGGATCATAAACTTCTATGGTTTTCAAATACGATGTGCCGTCAAAGCCACCCACAGCATAAAGCAAACCATTGACAACTGCTAGGCCAACCTATAAGATTTATCATAAAAAGTATTAGTTATGAAGAACAGTCATGACATGTAAAAAAAACCATACTTCTACTGCAATATACTCAAATTTTGGATAAGAGACTGGATTGAGAAAGGAAAACTTAGTCATAAGGAATCTTGGTACATTCTTTACATGAAAATCATGAAGCCCAAATCAAAACAAATAATTTTTACAATCAAACTGTGATTAATGACTATGAACCCTAGGAAGGAAAAAAAAAGAAGGGGGGAGAGCCCATTTTAAAATATATTTTTTTTTCTTCTAAATCTAATATGTAGAGACTTTTATAACTGCTGATTTAAGATAAATTTATTTCCTATTTCAAAAGTATTAAAGATGACTATATGATTTTTACTTCCTCTTTTTAAGATTTAGTTGTCCTTTAAAAAATTATCACTTGCCCAGCTTTGTATGTAAAATATAATTCAAGATATTTAAATGATACAATACTACATATTTTGACATTCAAAGTAAGAATATTTAAAGGCATCAACAAAAATGCATTTTTGTTACAACTGCAATTTTTTATGACACAGCTACAACTTTTTATTGTACACTGAGATAAAAAGTATCCAGAAACTTTGATTCACACATTTTCCTTAACTTTTCCATAATGGCTAAAGGAACTGTCTTTGAACTTTGCCCAATTAAAAAATTAAATAAACACATTTTATTGTGAAAATCTGGCCACAACAGAATTTAGAAAATCAGACTACAATTAATGAAGATTAAAATATTTTTAGTTCATCCTTTTTCACAGAAAGTTGTTAGAGACTACCAAATTTTATCAATGCTTTTGTTTGCTGTAAGCAATACTTACAAGCATTTTTGTAAAAATATCACACATAAACAGAAAGATAAAGTTTATTTTCGAAACCAAAATTGTGTGACAAAGTACAACTGAAATATCACAATTACAAAAGAATTCTATAAATATGCAAGGAATAATGTGCCCTCATTGTAAATAATTTTCAATGGTACATATATGAAATGAAGCACTTTTTCATTTCACAATTTCAAAGTTGAACAGTTAATGAAACATGTTTAAAAATTCAACTCGTATACCATTTAGATTCAGAGAGATAATAGCATTGCAGTTTATTTTAGCTTTCATACACAAGAAGCTATAAAATATTGGTATCCCTTAAAAAGTTATAAAGCTGACTTTATTATGCTAAATCAAAAAACTTGAATTCTTAAATAGTTCCAATAAATTCTATAAAATATTAAAAAGGTACAAAATACCTTTTAATATTTATAAATTATGCAAAAGAACATAGTAATTCAGGTATTATAATTAACGAAATATTTTATTATATTGTTTATCATATCTGCACATACATAAGACTTCATATATTATGAAAATTAAGAAAAAAATTAACGAAAAGATACATTTTATTGCTTTGTTTACTCACAAATATATTGATTATTAATATGAGATGAGATAATATTATGTAGCTAAGCTCTTAGCTAATCAAACAGACTTCCACAAAACCTTGATCTGGGATTCCATCACTTTGAACTCAATATTCCAAATCATTTCAAAACTAAATTATAAAAATCCACATCAATAGCACAGCTTTTCAGCTTTCTCTTACAAGATCAGTGCTCAATTTCAGCTCTTAACGTTACAAAACTGAAGAATATTCTTCCTTAAAGAGTATCAAACAATTTTGTAGCAATTAATAAAGAATAGACACTTTGCAGGATAAAGATGCATAAGGAATTTTAATAATATCGTAAACAAAACTACATAAAATTCGGAGTTTAATATTTTTGCTAATACTAATGGATAATATTACTACCCTTTATATTATAAAAATTTATAAACATGAAAATGTATTCAGATTTTTTTCCAAATGTTTAAGTATTTAAATATAATTCTTCAAAAATGTAAAGTTTTAAAAATGTGAAAACTTTTGCTCTTTTGACTTAAGATTAAATTCAATGCAATACTATATTTATCTTTCTGTTTCTAAACAGCAGTTAAACGAAGTTTTTAAACAGTGCCTTAAATATGTTATCTTTTGCATATGTACAATTAACTAAATCTCAAATTTCATATTATTCGACTAAAAAATTAGCATTTTATAAGTAAAACACTCCCATAAAATTTTGAAATATTTGCATAAAATCATTGCCTTGAATAAGCCTAATATTTCATGATATTAACATATAATATTATTGATGAAAGTTGAAAGCATTATCAGATTTTATAAAAATAAAAAGGATTTTATTTTTCATTAATTTGTAGCCAATTCTCCAAATGCCTTCATAAATGAAGCTTCAGTATAAAAAGCCAGCAAAAACATATTATTTAAATGATCAAAATTTAAGAATAAATTGACCAGCCATTATGGAAAAATTCGGGAAAAAAAAGTTTAAATCCAATTTTTTTAAAATAGTTATTTATGCCTTTAAAATTCTTTTTCACATTGTTTACTGTCGCATGTTAACCTTATTTAAATTGGTAACCTAGAAATTTAACTTCAAATAACTCTTTTCAAATAAGAAGCACCATTCTGAATTGAAATGAAATACAATTGTTATTCCAACTGTTATGGTTTTTTGAATTCTGCTTAATGGCAAACACAAGCAATGCATTTTCCCCAAATGGTTAGATTCAAATAATACTCCAAAGATCTTAGTCAATAATCTTTATTCTAATTTAAATAATATTTCAAGTCTAAACTGATTTATAAATCAAGGTAGTTACTCTCAACTCTTTATGTTTAACAAAAGGGAACTTTCATATATATCAGTGTATGAGCATTCGCCTTTATTTGCCAAGTTGATATCAATAATAATAATTTCTCATTATCTTTTAGGAGGGAGTATATATAATTATAAAAGGAAATATCTGAATCCATAATTTTAAATTTGCATACGCTAAAAACAACACAGTAATTTACTTGTATTAAGTAAATCTTTAATGAAAAAAAAAATTAAAAAATACAGATTTATTATTTTGAAGTTAATTCTGCAAGTTAATATGCTCTCACACAATCCCTTTATTTCACTACAGATGTATACAGAATCTACTGCATGAGATATGAAAATATTGTTTAATCAATTAACAACTAACAGGAAATTGAGTCAATTTTACAAAACTGTACAGCAAACAGCTCTACAATGTCTTTAAAACATTGTAGAGCTTTGAAAGAATCTATGTTAAATAATTGGTTAAATATAACAAATATACTGATTTTTTTTACATCAAAGTCTAGAATATATATCTCTAGAATTTATAAAATGTTTAAAATAACATTACAAAGCAGAATTATTGAAAAATTGGATTAACATACCCCTGATCTACGAGAAGTCATTGCCACTATAGGTTGCCACTGATTTGTTTGTGGATTGTACCTTTCTGCACTACTTAATTCAGTTGTATCATCTCTTCCACCAACTGCATAGATCATGTTGTTGTATATTGCACATCCTAGGTGTTTTCTCCTGGTCCCCATTGACGCAACTGAACTCCATCTATTTGTTCGTGGGTCAAATCGCTCAACTGAAATTTTTTTTAAATTTAGAACATTAAAACTATTTAAGGTTTTCCAGAGGAATATAACTATTGATCCAAAATGTAGATAAACCCATTTCCATGAATAATCATATCAGTTACTTATCAAGTAGCTATGAATAATATCTAATAGAAATAATGTAAACATCTATATTTGATTTTATATTAGTACTTCTGTTTACTCAATTATATCTAAACATTAAAATTATTGCTGAAACAACTTAAAAATTGTTCCTTATTAATATAAATTAATAATATTGTTACAAGCGAGCGAGCGGCACGAAAACTCGCCAAAGTTGGTGACGTTTGGCGAGGAGCCTCGTGCCAGCTTGATTGGTTTGGCGAAAGGAATAGTCTAGTAGCCGCTAGATTGTGCCCGATGTTTTGAGAATTTTCACGAGATTCAGGTGCACACACTTTTCGGCTATATAAGGACGAGTAGCCGGAGCGGGTGAGTTAGTTGAGAGTTGATCTCTCAAGGAAGAGAAGCGTCTCGCTAGACTAAAGGATTTGTGAGCTGTGTTTGCGTTTGCTGTTAACGCTGTGTTATTGAGCTCGCTGTGATTAACTGTTGCTGTGCTATACGATAGCTGTTTTGTAGTCTGTTTTTATCGTGCGTAAGACTTGAATTTATGCTGTAATTGACTGTTGACTGCTGAATTGTACTTATCTAAAATTTTTACTTTATCAATTATCCTGTAAATAACTGTAAATAGCTGTAAATAAATTTGTGCTGTCCTCATACAAAGTCCATTCAATCCGAACCCGCTACGCTAAAAACGTAACAATATTACTACCATGATTATTTGTTTTTAAATAACATATTTTGAATTTCTATTTAATAATTTCTTAGGAAACCGGAAATTAAATACAGTTGGGGGACGAATTCAAATTTTAAGTTGGTGTGCATAGCATCAGGGGGAAAAAATAGCATTAAAAAAATCTCTTTCACTATATTTAGTAGCCACTCATATATATATTTTAATATTAGCTGGAAATTAGAGTAATCTATCATACACATTACACAGGTTTTATTCAAATTCATTTTAATAGGAAAGGATATTTGGTAATTACTACATATTCTTTGGGATGATTAAAACAGTTTCACTAAGGTGTTTGTGACTTATTTAACTGAAAAACAACTATGCCGGTCATAGTATATTTCATACATGCAACAAACGATGATTGAATGTTAACTTTCAAAAAGCAAATTATGCTGGAAAAAAATTTAGATTTCTTAAATGAGTAAATTCAAGTTATTCAGAATTTCAAACAATGTTATAATTTTTGGGATAAGAATGTATGATTAATATTGCTTAATGTAAAGGGTGGCAAAATCTTTCTGGTGGGAAAGAGCTTGGGGGTGAATTGCAGTCTAACTTGTACATTAAATTTTTAGAAAATGAGCATCCAAATATGTAGTGCAACATATTATTTTCGTTTTCCAATTTGAACATGCAGGACAGTTCTGGAACCCAGAATAATTCTTCCCCAAACAAGCAATCCTGCACCACCATAACAGCATATTTCAATGATGTTCTCTTGGTGATAATGAATACCTGGTGTTGCTCTTCATATGAAAATTTGGCAAGAATCTGACTGCAAGCTAAACCTGGACTCAGTGGAAAAACACACACAACAGCCCACTGTTGCAGTGTCCACAATGCATACTCTCTACTCCATGCTACTTACAGGTAACAGCAAATTGTAAAAAGTGGAAGACATCTGACAGGCCTAAGAGGATATAAACTAATATGCCCTAACTGTCTATAAATGGTCTGCCTTGAAGCTGTCATACCAGTGGCTGAAGATAGCTGATGAGACAGGTCTGTTTCTTTTGCCAGTAACTGCCAAATACTGATAGTCATTCGGTGTCTTAACTTGGGAATAACCTGTGTTGTAATGTCTACTCGCATTACCATCATGTTGGAATTATAGCTAGAACCTGGAGATGACACTCTGGACAATTCCAAGTTCCTTGGAATCTTTAGATGGAAAGATCACATTCCAGATGGCCGATAATTCTACCATGTAAAAAACCATCCAAGTGCATACTCTGTATCATAACTATGAGGTTATTGCACTGAAAGGATTATGAAGCGCTTGTGAACAATTTTACTTCTTTGCCTGTATTCCTCATAAGATAGTCTCGTCATTATGATGTACTATCATTGTCATCTGCTTGCTGTAATTTTCATATGATTTTTGAAGTTGTGTGTAGTCATTTTATAGGTGATATATGCATTTTAAAGTTCAATTTTCATGTGATTGAATTATCCCTAATTTATGGACATGATTTTATATAATTATTCTTTGGCAATGTTTTACATAACAGCAATTTTAGATATGATTTTTAGTAGGTTTTCTCTATAGTTTTTAGTATCCATATATAAAAACTATGTAATGGTATTTGCTTGGGCCATTTAAATATTCAGCAGCTACAAAGATAATAAAAACAGCAGTATAAAATGACATTTTATAGTATCTACTTAAAACTAAAAAATAATTTCAGACATTTAAGCCAACACATTATTTAATACAGAAAAGTGGTACACATATATCTTTAAAAATATTTTTAAATATTACACTCAAAATAATGAGGAAAACAAAAATATTGGAGCAAATCTTAGTTGTTAATATCAATCTCTTAAAAATTACAATGAAGGAATTTACATTTTTATTTTTAACAATGTTTTATAGCAACACTATAATTTTACTTCAAGCCATCTATTCAACTTCAAAAGCTATTGGCTTATTTCACTATATATTTTAATATAACATAACAGGAAAAAATGAGTTTGTTTGAAATACAACTGACACATAAAAAATTCAAATTATATAAGGTTTCAAAACTATAAAAATAAATAATTCACCAGAATTCAGAGGCGATGAACCATCTGATCCACCAACCGCATACAAGTATCCACCGAGAACTGCAACAGCAACACCTAATCTTTTGGTACTCATTGGTGCCACTTTAGACCATCGATTTGTTTGAGGGTCATATCTGTAACATCATCCAATTGGAAAAGAGCAGTGTAATCATCCTTTGTACAACAATTATCTTAATAATCAACTTCTTAAAAAAATCACAAAATTTTACCTTTCAACAAAATTTAAACATGAGACTCCATCTTGCCCTCCAACAGCATAAAGATATCCATCAAGGACTGCAACACCTACACTTGTACGACATGAACTAGTCGGAGCTACATCACAACTCCATTGATTAGTTTGCGGATCATACCTAAAATTGGATTTACAAAAATACTATATTGAAACACATACAGATGAAACAAATCACAAAAAAACATACTAGATAATAACAAAAAACTCACTAAGTATTTGAAATAATTCTATGTATATAACTTCTAAAAATGATACAGTGTTCATTTTTTTCTACATCTAAGATAGTCAAATTAATTTATAAAAAGATAAATAGAACTTAAACACAAAAGTGCATAATACAATAAACGATTAAGAACATAAAAATATTCTTCTTAAAAAATTAAAAAAAAGGGAGGGGAAATTTTTGTGTTTTGATGTCATAACAACAAAGATGTTAATATTTCCTTTTTTACAATTTTTAATTTAAAACTAAAACATATAATTATCGGTAATTTACCTTTCAATGCTATTTAAATATGATTGTCCATCATGACCTCCAACAGCATAAAGTAAATCATTCAAAACAGCTACACCCACACCACATCTTCTCTTACTCATTGGTGCAGCCATTCGCCACTCATTAGTCTGAGGGTCATATCTCTCTACACTAGCTATGGCATCCCCACTGCACCAGCCACCAACTATTATAAAAAATAAAAAAAGACAACTTTTTGAAAATACATTTTAAAGAAAGAAATAATAAACAATAACGATACTAAAATACAAACATGACTCTTTCATTAATTTTTTTTTAAATTTAGAAATACAACTTAAGCTAATTTTTAAAAATTAAAATTTTTTGAATAAAAAATATTATTAATAGCCAATTTTTGTGAATACTTTGACAAACAGACTTAAATTTTATAATATGTTATTTGCATTTTTTATATCAATTCATTCATTTTGCAGCTAAAAAATTAAATGGATTTAACCTCAGAATGAAGTTTAATGCAAAATCCTGCATCATAAAGTTCAATTATCCTGGATTTAAAAAACAAGATATTCTGAATCAAAGCATAAAATCACACATATAAACTTTAAATTCAGTTTCCCAATAATATTAAAAGAATTTTTTCAAAAAAATTATCTTTAAAAAAATATTATTAGTATGTAGTTGATATGTTTGAGAATAACATAGACAAATTACAAAGTATAATGTCCCCTCCTTTGTATTTTCAATAAAATGCATGACTAAAAAGCCTTAAAATGAAAAGTAAGTTTGTTAAAGAAAGGAAATCAAAAACAAATATGCATATCTTTATCTGAAAAGAAACATTTATATTTACTTTAATAAGAAAAATGAAATTTATCTCAAATACAAGTATAAGAAGAGTAACTAAGGAAAGAAAATAAAAGAAGGAATTGATTGAGCAAGAAAAAGTAGATAATCTGAAATTACTTACACTAGAAATACTAAAGAAATATTTATTAAGCTTGAAACAAGGTAATAAATATTGCAGGTTACATTCATAAAATGTCTAACAAAATATCATGTCCTATGAATAGTCATATTAAATTTCAAAATAATGATTTAGATTTTACCTGCAAATAAAACTTCTCCCCGTCTCACTGGCTTTCGTGGCCTTGTTCTAGGACCCTGCATTAAAGGTCTTTCTTGAGGCAAAAGCAAATAGTTTTTAGCTTCATCTACTAAGTCTCTACATGCTTCATCACTTTTTATTAGTAGGTCAGAACCAACAGTTCCTACAAGGAACTTTGGACTGAGAAGAGGAAGCCTCACATGTTGCAGAACCTATGAGAAAAAAATAGAAACTTATTAAATATAACTAAACATTATTAATTTTAATTTTTTAAAATTATAATATACATTAGATTGAGTTCCTTATATAAAATGTATTATTGTCTGCCATGAATTTTTTCAAAAATCTTTCCTAAAAGCAGTTTTTAAATTAATAGATAACAGTCAATCTTGACTATCAAAGTTAGATAGTAAAAGTTTATGCATAATAATTAATTTATCACTTTCAAATAAACCTAAAGAAACAAATAACTAAATATTTTTTGAAATAATTTCTATTAAAAAATTAATTTCCATCTTGTATATGTATCTTTGATAATAAGATTAATAAAGTATGAAAACATCAGTTCAAATAAAATTTAAATAATACCAAACAGAATTACAATAAAATAGCTTACATAATCAAAATAAAATGTCATATTCAGATTTTCAAATAAGGTTTAATAAATTATCAAATAATAAAAGTGTCTGCTTATATAAACTAAACAAGTAATCTTGCAAATTTATTTCAGCCCCTGTGTTTTAATGTAATTAAGAAGGTTGAAGAATTTCCTTTTTTACATTTAAAATAAATTGAAATGTGAAATACAAATATCCAGTTAATTATATTGGTCCAACTTGAACTATGTTTATTTTTAAAATTAATTTCTAAATTAGGATAAAGATATATAAAAATACTGTGAAAACGATTTAATCTAAATGCACAACAATTAGACTCAAGATTCATTTGATCTGATTTTTGTCAAGCCAACTTAGACATGAAGGTTTTTATTTGTAGCATATTCATAATCATGATTAAGACAGATTTTCTTTACTTACTACTTTATGATTTATTCTCATTCTAATAAAAATTAATGTTTATTCCTTATAATTTTTTTATTATGATTTATATAAGCAAGAAAATTGAGTGATCTAAAAAAACTTCCATTATTATTATTATTATTAAAAAACTCTTTCAGTATTAAAACAATATAATGAAATTTATTAATTAAATATTTGAGCTAAAATACAATGCAAAAAGTGAAACTTACCTGAGGTAAATGTTGCCTTCTTTCAGTAATATTATATTTTACCCATGACATAACTGCATTAAATACCTGTTCTTCACTCCGTACATTCAGTTCGTCATTTGATATTATATCAATCAACTGATTAACTGGAAGTAACAAAAATTCTTCACTTTCCATAACCTAATTAGGGAAAAACAATATCTAATAAATAATTTTTTCCCACACAGCTGCTTTTCTGTATATAACACAGATGACAAGACATGAATTCCTTTGACAACTTCCTCCCCCCACCTTTAAAATTCAGAAAGAAAAAAATATATTAACAAACCAATTTCCCCTAAAATGAGTCTATTAATCAGTGTAAGATTTTCATTTAGACAAAGTAATTACCAAAGGTTGCTTGATTTGGACGAGTTCACAAGCAGGATTATCTTAATTTTTTATTTTTCTAGCTACCAAATAAAAAAGTTTGTTCAACGTACAAATTCAATGAATGATAAAAATATTAGCATATTTATTTGAAATTAACTCCTTTTTAAGTATAATTATTTAGATTCTACATTTATGCTTACTTAGGTATAAGAAT